>WNWK01009004.1:0-80184 GCA_009830355.1 Cherax destructor
AATAAAACTAACAGGTATGTCTCCCCATACCCCATCAACCCTCACAATCCTCCCATCCCCTACCTCCCAAGACCTCATACTAAAAGGGCTGGTCTCCTAATTCCCACCAACACCCCACCCTTGAGATTCACTGTACTCCCGTGTATAAATTATAACCCTTAGCAACAATTCCTACCACACTTAAAATTGTGTTCCTGTAAGAAGCATACGTCAATCCCTTCTCTCCTTAAAGTTGCTTCCACCCATAACCTTTAACCTCTGCCCGAAGGCCATTAACGTTCATACAGAGACACTTGAAGGTTTCATTGGAGGCTTCCCATGATGCTTCACCAACCCTAGACCCACCTAGCTTCTTCCCTAGTCCTCCCCCACCATTACCCCCTCCCCTCCGCCCGTGACTTTCCCCTTAACCCCGCCTTTCCCGCCCTTAGCCACATCCACCCATAATTTCTTGCCGGTTCTCTGAGCTGGCGTCAACACGTCATCCTCCACTGATCCACTGGATCTCTTGCGGGATCCCTCCGCTACCTCCATAACCTCACCTGCCTCCTCACCACTCACATCCGACACGCCCCTATGTACCTCAGCCTCAACCACACACACCTGCACCTGATCATCCATACCATCACCTGCCTCCATACTTACACGCCCATTCAGCACTTCACCTGGCGTTGCCACCATCTCCGGTAAGGTACCCAGCACATAGTCGTCTACCACCGGCTCCGGGCTATCTAGCATCTTCTGTAAATCATCCAAAAGAGGTCCAGATAAGTCAACCAATACGTCATCCTCCCTCTGCACCTCACGATCCAGGGAGCCACGATCCTCATCCGGCTGCGTCACCAGTGGCAGTGATACAACCACCTCCGCCTCTTCCTCCACGACGTCACTCCATTTGCCAGTACTAATCAGCTCACCCGTCGCTGCTGGCTCCTGTTGATGTACAGCCTCATCCTGCAATGTCGTCTCCCCTTGTCCCTGCGTCGTTGCACCATGTTGTCGCTGGGTTGGTATCCCCGCCGATCACACGCCAGTGCCATATGCCCCGTTGCCCACATAGCCTACACGTTCGCACCTGCCCCACGTACGTAACATAGACTTGAGTAGGAATTCTGGCATGAGGACATACGAAGGTATTGGTCTCCTCAATGTCATCTTGAGACTGACCGACCCTTCCGGCATACCAGCATAGGCCCCTGGGTCCACCTCCCGATGTTAGCGGCATGTATCACTCCATATGCCTGAAAGACCCTCTTCACATCAACAGCATCGGCTTCAAATGGCAAATTACGTACTCTGATCCAAACATACGTAGCCGACACGTCCCTTAACCTCACCTCCAAGCCTTCACGAACGACCATTCGCTTGTCCTGGTAAGCGTCAACCACTCGTTCATATGCTCCACTTGTCACAAATTTCACAAATACCCTAGAGGCTCCATTTAGTGCTACTCCATATAAATCTTCCGTGGGTATTCCATAAGCGTCCCGAATTATGGCAGGCAATAATACTTCTGCATTGGACGGGTAGATAGCTCCCACCAGCACTTCAATACACACAGTGTTTATCCGCCTCCGGTACGTCGCCGCCATATTGAAACTAAAGGTTGTGGCCACTGTCCACCAGAGACCCTTGCCAGCACACCTGCTCACGACCAAGGTCGGGCAGCGAAAATGAAAGTTTATTACGGCCAAACTGGGGAAAGTCTTGAACTAAGATTGCAACAACAAATATATAAATAGTATACAATAACCAACAAGATAAAGAACTAGATACATGTGCAACATCTGGGTATCTTTATTTGTAGACGTTTCGCCAACCAATACGAAGACATAATTTGAAGAATTACATACAAAGATGAGGTAATTCCTCTGCCTTGGCGTTAGTAAAGAGCACCATATTCTTGATGGAACTGAAGCACAGTCATAGAGTTTGGCTCATACATACTGGTCACAGGTGGAGGACGGGAGCAGACGAAGGCATTGTCACTGGTAGGCGGGAATCCCCAGTGGAAGTAGTATATACCCGGGGAATGGTCCAGTAGTAAGAAGGTTGTATAAATGTCCTCTGTACCAAGATTCCATGATGTTGCAGTGTCTGACAGGTTGCACATAATTGGTATACAATACCGACAAGATAAAGAATTAGACACTTGTTCAACATCTGGGTATCTTTATTTGTAGAGACGTTTCACCAACCGTTAGCTTTACTGATACAATACAAGGACATAATGTGAAGAATTATACACAAAAGATTAGGTAATCAGTCTCTCAACCTTCGAGTTGGTGAAGAGCACCGTAGACTTGAAAGATCAGAAGCACAGTCATGGGGCTTGGCGCTTATATACTGGCTGAGAAACTGGACCAACTGGACCAAACAATGGTCCAATGGGTTAGAGCCAGGTGAATTTTCGCTCACCATGAGGCGGGCTAAAACAACAATGGGTCCATTCCCAGGCTAGTCTCAGTGTTGTTATTGATAAAATACCACTCGTTCGTGGTTACAACACTATATAGACTGCTTGTGGAGGCGGGTATTCAAACAGGAGGCGGCTGAAATTAATCCTTCAGCATACATGTACCACGAGTGTCCTCGCAAAATGTAACAAGCCTAGTTCGCTAGGCTCATGTTGTTTGCAGGATCGATGGCTCAGATGGTAGGGTGACATGTACATTGTTTGGCCTCTTGAGGTGGGACAATGTGTCGTGGGGTCGAATTCTGGCCTGCCGCAGTTTGGTATATATATATATATATATATATATATATATATATATATATATATATATATATATATATATATATATATATATGTCGTGCGATTAGGTAAAACTGGTCAATTAGCAAGAACTCATTTAAAATAAGTCCTTTCTAAAATTTTCTCTTATACGTTTAAAGATATGTTTTTCATTTATGTTAATGTAAGAATTTATAATTTTGTACAAGAGAAACTTTGAAAACCTACCTACCTTATACAAGCGCAATTTAATTTAGCTATCCACTAAATATATTTAGATACGTTAACATTAATTTAATAATAAACAACACAATGAAATATATTTTTTCGTTATGTTCAGAATGATTTTGGCGAAATTATTGCATACACAAATTTTCACTTGTCTTAAATGGCAAGGTGAGCGTTGCTATTTAAGCCAAAATCGCAAGTTTTACCTAATTATTGTGTATGCAATAATTTCGCCAAAATCATTCTGAACATAACGAAAAAATATATTTCATTGTGTTTGTTTATTATTAAATTAATGTTAACGTATCTAAAATATATTTAGTTGGGTTAGGCTAAATTAAATTGCGCTTGTTGTAATAAGGTTAGGTAGGTTTTCAAAGTTTCTCTTGGTACAAAATTATAAATTCTTACATTAACATAAATGAAAAAATATATCTTTAAACGTATAAGAGAAAATTTTAGAAAGGACTTAATTTTAGATGAGTTCTTGCTAATTGACCAGTTTTACCTAATCGGCACGACATATATATATATATATATATATATATATATATATATATATATATATATATATATATATATATATATATATATATATATATATATATATATATTTAACAACACATCGGCCGATTCCACCAAGGCAGGGTGGCCCGAAAAAGAAAAACTTTTATCATCATTCACTCCATCACTGTCTTGCCAGAGGGGTGCTTTACACTACAGTTATAAAACTGCTACATTAACACCCTCCTTCAGAGTGCAGACACTGTACTTCCCATCTCCAGGACTCAAGTCCGGCCTGCCGGACTTGAGTTGAAGTTCAAGCCCCTCGCACACAAAACTTCCTTTACCCCCTTCCTCCAAACTTTCCTAGGCCGACCCCTACCCCGCCTTCCCTCCACTACAGATTTATACACTCTCGAAGTCATTCTGTCTCGTTCCATTCTATCTACATGTCCGAACCACCTGAACAACCCCTCCTCAGCTCTCTGGATAATAGTTTTGGTAATCCCGCACCTCCTCCTAATTTCCAAACTCCGAATTCTCTGCATTATATTCACACCACACATTGACCTCAGACATGACATCTCCACTGCCTCCAGCCTTCTCCTCGTTGCGACATTCATCACCCATGCTTCACACCCATATAAGAGTGTTGATATAACTATACTCTCATACATTCCCTTCTTTACTTCCATGGACAAAGTTTTTGTCTCCACAGACTCGAAGTGCTCCACTCACCCTTTTTCCCTCATCAATTCTATGATTCACCTCATCCTTCATAGACCCATCTGCTGACATGTCCACTCCCAAATATCTGAATACATTCACCTCCTTCATACTCTCTCCCTCCAATCTGATATCCAATCTTTCGTCACCTAATCTTTTTGATATCCTCATCACCTTACTCTTTCCTATATTCACTTTCAATTTTCTTCTTTTACACACCCTACCAAATTCATCCACCAACCTCTGCAACTTCTCTTCAGAATCTCCCAAAAGCACAGTGTCATCAGCAAAAAGCAACTGTGACAACTCCCACTTTGTATTTGATTCTTTATCTTTTAACCCCACACCTCTTGCCAAGACCCTCGCATTCACTTCTCTTACAACCCCATCTATAAATATATTGAACAACCACGGTGACATAACACATCCTTGTCTAAGGCCCACTTTTACTGGGAAATAGTCCCCCTCCCTCTTACACACTCTAACTTGAGCCTCACTATCCTCATAAAAACTCTTCACTGCTTTCAGTAACCTACCTCCTATTCCATACACCTGCAACATCTGCCACATTGGTCCCCTATCCACCCTATCATACGCCTTTTCCAAAAAACCTCTTTACCCTTATCCAAATACTGTTCACCTATATGTTTCACTGTAAACACTTGGTCTACACACCCCCTACCTTTCCTAAAGGCCCCTTGTTCATCTGCTATCCTGCTTTCTGTCTTACTCCTAATTTTTTTCAATAATAACTCTACCATACACTTTACCAGGTACACTAAACAGACTTATTCCCCTATAATTTTTGAACTCTCTTTTGTCTCCTTTGCCTTTATACAAAGGAACAATACATATATATATATATATATATATATATATATATATATATATATATATATATATATATATATATATATATATATATATATATATATATATATACATCGTGCCTAATAAGCCAAATCGTCCAGTTTGACCTATAAGGCAAGGGTTCACTTTTTCGAATAAGCTGAATTAAAGAAATTTGCCGTAAATCAGCAGAAATTGATCTGGTTTTACAGATTGGGTATTTATATCAAATCGTGGATAAGTAATATTCTCAGAAACAACACTTGATACTCGTACTGAATTTCCATTCTTTGTAGTAGCACCTGAGAGAAGGCTGCTCCACAAAGACAGTCTTCCACTTCTCTTGTATGGAAACATTACTAGTTCCTCCCAGAAAAACAAAAGATCAAGCTGCAAATTTAGTTTTGGGGCAGTTAAAAGAATTGACCCTATTAATTCACTACTATAAAGACATGGGAAAATTTACAATTTTTCAGATCAGTTTGACTGGTTAAAGCACTACATGTATTAAACTTGCTTTTACCCTGTAGATTTCCTCATATGTCTACTCAAACACGTAATCCATCTCCACATAAATCTCAAAACACAAAGTGAACAACTCCGCCAGGATATGAAGGAATCCAAGCAGTGTGTACACACGGAAATAATGCGATTTTTTTTTTGGGTATGAGAGGGGAGGTCGGAGCCCTCTGTGAGAACCGGCATGTCATAACTGAAGGGATCGCTACCTACTATAATACGTTCCCTGTCATTATAATCCAAAGAGGGTGTAATGGTTTCACAGACTCTAATTGAGTCTCCTGCTGGTGTTGTACCAGGCAGATGGTTGCTGTTGGTGTTGTACCAGGCAGATGGTTGCTGCTGGTGTTGTACAAGGCAGATGGCCGCAGCTGGTGTTGTACCAGTCAGATGGTCGCTTCTGGTGTTGTACCAGGCAGATGGTCGCAGCTGGTGTTATACCAGGCAGACGGTTGCTGGTGATGTTGTACCAGGCAGATGGTCGCTAGTGGTGTTGTACTAGGCAGATGGTCGCTGGTGGTGTTATACCAGGCAGATGGTCGCTGCTGGTGTTGTACCAGGCAGATGGTCGCTGCTGGTGTTGTACCAGACAGATGGTCGCATCTGGTGTTGTACCAGGCAGATGGTCGCTGGTGGTATTGCACAAGGCAGATGGTCGCTGCTGGTGTTGTACCAGGCAGATGGTCGCATCTGGTGTTGTACCAGGCAGATTAACGCTAGTGGTGTTGTACCAGGCAGATGGTTGATGCTGGTGTTGTACCAGGCAGATGGTCGCATCTGGTGTTCTACCAGGCATACGGTCATACGGTTGATGGTAGTGTTATACCAGGCAGATGGTCGCTGGTGGTGTTATACCAGACAGATGGTCGCATCTGGTGTTGTACCAGGCAGATATTCGCTAGTGGTATTGTACCAGGCAGATGATCGCTGGTGGTGTTGTACCAAGCAGATGGTCGCTGGTGGTGTTGTACCAGGCAGACGGTCGCTGCTGGTGTTGTACCAGGCAGACGGTCGCTGCTGTTGTTGTACCAGGCAGATGGTCGCTGCTTGTGTTGTACCAGGCAGATGGTCGCTGCTTGTGTTGTACCAGGCAGATGGTCGCAGGTGGCGTTGTTCCAGGCAGATGGTCGTTGGTAGTGTTGTACCAGGCAGACGGTCGTTGCTGTTGTTGTACCAGGCAGATGGTCGCTGCTTGTGTTGTACCAGGCAGATGGTTGCTGGTGGTGTTGTACCTGGTAGATGGTCGCTACTGGTGTTGTTTCTTGCAAATGGTAGCTGCTTGTGTTGTACCAGGCAGATGGTCGCTGGTTGTGTTGTACGAGGCAGATGGTCGCAGGTGGTGTTGTACCAGGCAGATGGTCGATGCTGTTGTTGTACCAGGCAGATTGTCGCTGCTGTTGTTGAACCAGGCAGATGGTCGCTGCTGGTGTTGTATCATGCAGATGGTCGCTGGTAGAGTTGAAACAGGCAGATGGTCGCAAGTGGTGTTGTACCAGGCAGATGGTCGCTGGTGGTGTTGTACAAGACAGATGGTCGCTGCTGTTGTTGTACCAGGCAGATGGTCGTTGGTGGTGTTGTACCAGGCAGATGGTCGTTGGTGGTGTTGTACCAGGCAGATGGTTGCTGCTTTTATTTTACCAGGCAGATGGTCGGTGGTAGTGTTGTAGAAGGCAGACGGTCGTTGGTAGTGTTTTACCAGGCAGATGGTCGTTGGTAGTGTTGCACCAGGCAGATGGTTGCTGGTGGTGTTGTACCTGGTAGATGGTCGCTACTGGTGTTGTTTATGGCAGATGGTAACTGCTGGTGTTGTATCAGACAGGTGGTCGCTGCTCGTGCTGTTCCAGGCAGATGGTCGCTGTTTGTGTTGTACCAGGAAGATGGTCGCAGGTGGCGTTGTACCAGGCAGATGGTCGCTGCTGGTGTTGTAACAGGCAGATGGTCGCTGATAGTGTTGTACGAGGCAAATGGTCGCTGGTAGTGTTGTACCAGGCAGATGGTCGCTGCTAGTGTTGTACCAGGCAGATGGTCGCTGGTGGTGGCTTACTAGGCAGGTGGTTGCTGCTGGTGTTGTACCAGGCAAATGGTCGCTGGTGGTGGCTCACCAGGCAAGTGGTCGCTGGTGGTGGCTTACCAGGCAAGTGGTCGCTGGTGGTAACTTACCAGGCAAGTGGTCGCTGGTGGTGCTTACCAGGCAAGTGGTCGCTGGTGGTGGCTTACCAGGCAAGTGGTCGCTGGTGGTGGTTTTCCAGGCATGTGGTCGCTGGTGGTGGCTTACCAGGAAGGTGGTCGCTGCTGGTGTTGTACCAGTCAGATGGTCGCTTGTAGTGTTGTACCAGGCAGATGGTCCTGGTGGTTGTACCAGGCAGGTGGTCGCTGCTGGTGTTGTACTAGGCAGATGGTCGCTGTTGGTGGCTCACCAGGCAGGTGGTCGCTGGTTGTGGCTTTCCAGGCAAGTGGTCGCTGGTGGTGGCTTACAAGACAGGTGGTCGTTGGTGGTGGCTTACCAGGCAAGTGGTCGTTAGTAGTGGCTTACCAGGCAGGTGGTCGCTGGTGGTGGCTTACCTGGCAGGTGGTCGCTGGTGGTGGCTTTCCAGGCAGGTGGTCGCTGCTAGTGTTGTGCCAGGCAGATGGTCGCTGGTGGTGGCTTACCAGGCAGGTGGTCGCTGCTGGTGTTGTACCAGGCAGATGGATGCTTGTAGTGTTGTACCAGGCAGATGGTCGCTGGTGGTGGTACCAGGCAGGTACCTTTATTTTACGGTCCAACTCTCCCTACACTCCCTCACTCTCCCTACACTCCCTCACTCTCCCTACACTCCCTCACTCTCCCTACACTCTCTCACTCTCCCTACACTCTCTCACTCTCCCTACACTCCCTCACTCTCCCTACACTCCCTCACTCTCCCTACACTCCCTCACTCTCCCTACACTCTCTTCCTACACTCCCTCACTCTTCCTACACTCCCTCACTCTCCCTACACTCCCTCACTCTCCCTACACTCCCTCACTCTCCTTACACTCCCTCACTCTCCCTACACTCCCTCACTCTCCCTACACTCCCTCACTCTCCCTTCACTCCCTCTGTCTCTCCCTACACTCCCTCACTCTCCCTACAGTCCTTCACTTTCTCTACACTCCCTCACTCTCTCTAAACTCCCTCACTCTCCCTACACTCCCTCATTCTCCCTACACTCCTTCACTCTACCTACGCTCCCTCACTCTCCCTACACTCCCTCACTCTCCTTACATTCCTCACTCTCCCTACACTCCCTGCTCTACTTACACTCCCTCACTCTCCCTACACTCCCTCACTCTCCCTACACTCTCTCACTCTCCTTACACTCCCTCACTCTCCCTACACTCCCTCACTCTCCCTACACTCCCTCACTCTCCCTTCACTCCCTCTCTCTCCCTCCACTCCCTCACTTTCTCTACACTCCCTCACTCTCTCTACACTCCCTCACTCTCCCTACACTCCCTCATTCTCCCTACACTCCTTCACTCTACCTACGCGCCCTCACTCTCTCTACACTCCCTCACTCTCCCTACACTCCCTCATTCTCCCTACACTCCTTCACTCTACCTACGCGCCCTCACTCTCCTACATTCCCTCACTCTCCCTACATTCCTCACTCTCCCTACACTCCCTCGCTCTACCTACACTCCCTCACTCTCCCTAGACTCTCTCACTCTCCCTACACTCTCTCACTCTTCCTACACTCCCTCACTCTCCCTACACTAACACAGTCTCTGTACACTCTCTCACTCTCTCTACACTCTCTCACTCTCTCTATACTCCCTCATTCTCCCTACACTCACTCTCTCTACACTCCCTCACTCTCCCTACACTCCCTCACTCTCTCTACACTCCCTCACTCTCCCTACAATCTCTCACTCTCCCTACACTCCCTCACTTTCTCTACACTCCCTCACTCTCCCTAAACTCCCTCACTCTCTCTACATTCCTTCACTCTCCCTACACTCCCTCACTTTCCCAACACTCCCTCACTCTCCCTACACTCTCTCACTCTCCCTACACTCTCACTCTCCCTACACTCTCACTCTCCCTACACTCCCTCACTCTCCCTACACTCCCTCACTACCCCACTCTTCTTACACTTCGTACCACTTCACTCTCCCTACACTCCCTACCACTTCACTCTCCCTACACTCCTTCACCACCTCACTCTCCCTACACTCCCTCACTCTCCCTACACTCCCTCACTACCCCACTCTTCTTACACTTCGTACCACTTCACTCTCCCTACACTCCCTACCACTTCACTCTCCCTACACTCCCTCACCACCTCACTCTCCCTACACTCCCTCACACTCCCTACACTCACTCTCAATAAACTCCCATTTGCTCTCCACACTCCCTCTCCCATCACACACCTCCCTCACGCACCACACACTCCATCGCCGTGCAATCACTCCCTCACTCCCCACACACTTCCTCACTTCCCGCACACTCCCTCGCCCACCACACAATCCCTCACTCACCACACACTACACACTCATAACAGCTCATTCCTCTTCCAACATCTCCTACACAGTCCCATCAAACCCTCACGTTTTCGCTATAAATAAACTCTCAGACCTTTCCCCCATCATTTTTTTTATTAACACATAGGCCGTTTCCCACCAAGGCAGAGTGGCCCAACATAGGAAAACTTTCACCATCACTCACTCCATCACTGTCTTGCCAGAGGCGTGATTACACTACAGCTACAAAACTGCAACATTAACACCCCTCCTTCAGAGTGCCGGCACTGTACTTCCCATCTCCTGGAATCAAGTCCGGCCTGCCGGTTTCCCTGAAACCCTTCATAAATGTTACCTTGCCTACACTCCAACAGCAGTCAACTCCTAAAAACCATTTGTTTCCATTCGCTCCTATCTAACACGCTCACGCACACTTGCTGGAAGTACAAGCCTCTCGCACACAAAACCTCCTTTACCCCCTCCCTCCAACCTTTTCTAGGCCGACCCTACACCGCCTTCCCTCCACTACAGATTTATACACTCTCGAAGTCATTCTATTTTGTTCCATCCTCTCTATATGTCCAAACCACCTCAACAACCCCTCCTCAGCTCTCTGAATAATAGTTTTGGTAATCTCACACCTCCTAATTTTCCAAACTACGGATTCTCTGCATTATATTCACACCACACATTGCCCTCAGACATGACATCTCCACTGCCTCCAGCCTTCTCCTTGTTGCAACATTCACAACCCATGTCTCACTCCCATACAAGAGTGTTGGTATAACTATACTCTCATACATTCCCCTCTTTGCTTTCATGGATAAAGTTCTCTGTCTCCACAAACTCCTCAGTGCACCACTCACCTTTTTCCCCTCGTAAAAACTTTTCATCGCTTTCAATAACCCACCTCCTATTCCATACATTTGCAACATCTGCCACATTGCCCCCCTATCCACCCTATCATATGCCTTTTCCAAATCCATAAATGCCACAAACACCTCTTTACCCTTATCTAAATATTGTTCACCTATATGTTTCACTGCAAACACTTGGTCTACACGCCCCCTACCCTTCCTAAAGCCCCTTGTTCATCTGCTATCCTGCTCTCTGTCTTACTCCTAATTCATTCAATAATAACTCTACCATACACTTTACCAGGTACACTCATCAGACTTATTCCCCTATAATTTTTACACTCCTTTGTCCCCTTTGCCTTTATACAAAGGAACTATGCATGCTCTCTGCCAATCCCTAGGTACCTTACCCTCTTCCATACACTTATTAAATAAAAACACCAACCACTCTAGAACTATATCCCCACCTGCCTTTAACATTTCTATCTTTATCCCATCAATCGCAGCTGCTTTACCCCCTTTCATTCTACCCACTGCCTCACGAACTTCCCTCACGCTCACAACTGGTTCTTCCTCACTCCTAAAAGATGTTATTCTTCCTTGTCTTATACACGAAATCACAGCTTCCCTGTCTTCATCAACATTTAACAATTCCTCAAAATATTCCTCCATCTTCCCGATACCTCTAACTCTCCATTTAATAACTCTCCTCTCCTATTTTTAACTGACAAATCCATTCTTTCAATAGGCTTTCTCAACTTATTAACCCTTTGACTGTCCAAGCCCTATTCTGAAGCTGTCATTCTTTGTCGCAAAATATTTGATTTTTTTTTTTTCTTACCAAAATGTTAGGATTATTTTGCTGATTGTTTAAAACCTAAAAAAAAAATTGCGCACAAACATTATTATCAATATTTTATTTACAAAACTTGTTTACACAAACCAACAATACAATTTTTTTATACTACTATTGTTCTATAATATATGTACAGTAGGGCCCCGCTTTTCGGCGTTTCGCCTTTCGGCGTTCCGTTCATACGAAGAGTTCAAATTATGACCAAAACTTTTGTATATGGCGAGCAGTCTTTCAGATACGGCGTGCGCCACCCGGTTTGTTTACATTTTCCGTGAGCACATCGCTCTATGTAATAATCACTCTTGGGCACATTAAATGTCCTATTTTACGTCAATATAGACATTTTCATTAATCCATCCATGATATTTTCTTCAAAATTATATAAGAAACACGTTACATAGCATAACAACATGCTGTTTATATGCTGTGTAGGTGTGGTTGCCGGGCAGAGAGAAAACATTACGTAATACTGATAATAATCACTCTTGGGCACATTAATCTCACTCCAAATTTTTCTTATTTTCAACAAAATCTGTTTACATCTCACCCACCCTCTTATTTGCTCTCTTTTTACATTGCTTCACCACTTTCTTAACCTCTTCCATATACTTCTCCCTCCTTATATCACTTCTACTTTGTAAAAACCTCTCATATGCTAACTTTTTCTCTCTTACTGCTCTCTTACATCATCATTCCACCAATCGCTCTTCTTCCCTCCCGCACCCACTTTCCTATAACCACAAACTTCTGCTGAACACTCTAACACTATATTATTAAACTTACCCCATACCTCTTCTACCCCACACTCCCTACACTCTCTCACTCCACCATCATCAACCCACTAAATCCCCATTACCTGCATCATACCCCAGCGACACCATCACTCCACCACAGTGCGGTTCACCATGCACACTAACACCCCTCTACCACCCCTCTACCACCCCTCTACAACCCCATCACCCACTCACAACCCTCTATCACTATCACCCTCATATGTTCCTCTCACCCCCACAACTCTTTCCAAACATGCACTTACACCCCTCCTCTACTATCATACCAGAATAGGCTCACTTCTCCCACTTCCTAACTTCCATCACCCCTACACCTCCCACTCCTTTACATTCACACCACTCTACCACCACCATCAGCCCACCACAATACCAGTACCACAAATTCCCTCTTTTGACACCCTAATATGTGCAATTTTGCGGTTTCCTCTTCTTTAAGCCTTGAAAATATCGATTACCATCTCATACTTTCCTTTCTTTCTCCTCTCCTCTCTTTTCTTCCTTTCTTCAGCCTCCGCCTACTCATCTCCTTCTTCCTGTACACTGTTTAGTTTTCCTGTGTTATCCCTGGCTAATAACCTTCATGAATTATTCATTATAATTCTTGTCATCAATAAACGTGCCTGTAACTCCTGGTTCAAGGAGAAGGGAGCTTACGACGACGTTTCGGTCAGACTTGGACCATTTACAAAGTCAGTCTTGGACCATTTACAGAGTCAGACTTGGACCATTTACAAAGTCAGACTTGGACCATTTACAAAGTCAGTCTTGGACCATTTACAAAGTCAGACTTGGACCATTTACAGAGTCAGACTTGGACCATTTAGAAAGTGACTTTGTAAATGGTCCAAGTCGGAGCGAAACGTCGTGGTAAGCTTCCCTCTCCCATGTGCGGTTATTTGTGTAATGTTCCAGTCACGGTATTGTGCCTTTTTGTTATTTATCTTAGTGGAATATTGGGAACCCATACGGTATCCACTGTGTACTTTATTCTGATTTGTTTTCACTAACAGATAAATTATTTCTTTGATGAAAAATATTTCCCATAAGCCGTCAGTTTCCAAAGCATTTGCAATGCGGCTAACAGTAACAGCCTGGTTGATCAGGCCCTGATCCACTATGAGGCCTGCTCACAGACCGGGCCGCGGGGGCGTTGACCCCCGGAACCCTCTCCAGGTATACTCTAGGTAATGTAATAAACGTTTCACGTCTACTATCTTTTATAATGTCAATAGTAATATTTCCAGTGAGTATACGGGAAAGTTAATGTGTAACACACTTATCAACGTAACAGCTCTTAGCTCGTCAGTAAAGTTAGGAATCCTTAACTTGTCAATAAAGTTAGGAATCCTTAACTTGTCAATAACTTATCAATAAAGTTAGGAATCCTTAACTTGTCAATAGCTTGTCAATAAAGTTAGGAATCCTTAACTTGTCAATAACTTATCAATAAAGTTAGGAATCCTTAACTTAACCTTGTCAAATCCTTTGTAAAAAAAAAAAAAGGTAAAATATCCAACGCACTGCACGCGGAAAGGTAGTGTTAAAGGGATGAAAATCAAAGGTATGTAACAATTAAATAACAAGTTACCGTCATGAAAGGCAGGTTGTCGAGGTAAACACCGGCAGATATTTAAAGAGAGTTTACACAGAAAGACATTGTGTTACAGGGAAAAAAATAGTTCTTGTGTTGTGTATACTAATTATTGTTTCAGAGTTTCAGGGACGTAGATGACGAAGGTAACATGCTTCCATCTAGAGTTAAAAAATATCAAGGTAAAATATTAAAAGAAGGTGTTAGATGGTATTATACACGAAGATAATGTTACAAAATACGAGATTCATCAATAACAGTAAGTGATTGAAAAACGTTGTTTCCGTTTGGTAATTTCTTGTTAATAAACCAATAAACTCGGGGTTAATAATCGGGATGGGACGATAATAAAATGTTTGCCGATACTAATACGGATATCGAAACCGAACTTTCGGCCGAAATTGATACCAATACTCTGTGTCTTTGTTATTTTACTTTTAAATTCATTGGAACTATGTTCAGTACATAAAGAAATGATTTTCACTAGGTAGTAAATAACCCACAAAAAATCAATAATAATTGACTTAATTTCTCCGAGCTGCTAATGCCATTACTAATTACAAGCATCCCAGTGAGGTCTGAAAACCAGGAAATAAAAGAACATCAAATTCCTTAATCTCGTAAACTGATGAACACATAATCGGAAATCAATTATGAAAACAAAAGTCTAAGTAATTTTCAGTTATTAAACATGAAACCAAATTATCCAGCATTTATAATAATGTTTACTTGAAGCATTAAAAGATTCTGAAAACTGAAAAGTTCTTTAATGTAAAAATTGAAAATTGAGATTATGAATGAACAGTTAAAAAAGTAATAAAACTGGAAGCCATTAGATGGGGAGGTGAAGGTAGTGGGAAGAGCCAGATGTGTTTGTAAGAGGTACATGAGATAATGGATAGAATGGAAGGGTTACAGTGAAGCAGCTGGGAACTATGGAATCAAAGACAGAAATGTTCCAACAAGGTGGGGATAAAATTTTGAAATGGTAAGTTCATTTGTTCAGTAAACATATGAAAGGGAGAAGGTACGTAAGGATTGCTAGAGACCATGCATGGTTATTTAGTATAAAATTAAAGGGAATAAAAGCGAGTGGAAGAACTGTAGGGGAATAAGCCTTCAGCCTCCCTGTTGGCAACATTCACAACCTATACTTCACACCCATAAAAGTGTTTTGGTACCACAATTCTCTCATACATTTCCCTTTTACCTCCATGGGTAACGTTGTCTCCACAGATGCCTCAATGCACCGCCTATCTTTTTCTCCTCATCATTTCTACGGTTCACCTCGTCTTTTATAGGAACGTCCCCGTCAAGTTGACTCTCCAGTTTTGAACACATTCGCTACCTCCATACTCCCTCCTTCCATTAACTAAATTTTTTGTTACCCCCATAAACTTTCTCTTTCCAGTGTTCAGTTTTAATTTCCTTCTTCTTCATTCCCTCCCAGATTTGTCTACCAACCTTTGCAACTTCTCTTCAGAATCTCACAAAGAACACTGTTTCATTGGCAAAGCGCCAACTTCCGCTTTGTATTAAATTCTGTGTATTTCAATCCCTCACCTCTCCCCAACTCTTTTCTAGGTACCTTAACCTGATCTTTACTTTACTCATTAAAACTTAACTGCTTTAAGTAACCTACCATGTAATCCATATACTTGCAACATTTGCCACATTGTTCGCCAATCTACCCTATCATGTGCCTTTTCTAAATCCATAAATGCAGCGAAAGTTTCCTTATACTTATCTCAACATATGCTTCAATGTCTGCACATCCCCTACTCTTCTTTAAAGCTCCTTGTTCATCTGTGATCCTGCAATGTCTTACTTTTAAGTCATCCATTACTACCTCTTCCATTCACTTTATTTGGTATATTCAACAAGCTTATTCCCCTATAATTCTTACACTCTCTTGTATCCCCCTTTTTTATTATACAAAGGAACTATGTGCACTCTCTGCCAGTCTCAAGGTAGTCCCATAAACTTCTATAACTGTACTTGTATGCACTTCTGTAAGTACTTGTATGCACTTCTGTAAGTACTTGTATGCATGGCCTAAGCAGTCTTACTAATGCTATGGAATTCCCAATATGCGGCACTACCAAAGGAGGAACTCAATTACCCTCCAAACGAAACCAGAGAAATTGAGCGCTGACACAGGCATAGTCTCCCTTGCCCCACTTAAGGCATGTTATACCTACTGGTATTCCTTATGTACTATGACCCAGATGGACGGGATTCCTGATGGGTGAAACATAAGTGATAGGTGTGGAGAATGCTGGTCTAACATCACTAAATCCTTACGAGGTCCCGTGCATAATAATGGACAATCCAGGGATTTTGTATAGTATCCTTGCATAAGATTGTGCACAACTGACTACTGAATATTATTATTATTATAATCAAATAGAAGCGCTAAACCACAGGGGTTATACAGTGACTACTGAATAGCTGTCGAGTTTGTACATTCCATCATTTGAATTATAAGACATTCCTATCATATTTGATGAGAGAGGATTCAATTATGTTTCTTTCCATAATAAATTATTGAATACAATGACCTCAGATGGTGCCTTCTTAGTCACTTTCTGCTTCACTGTCCCAGTGTTCTTGAAGACTATATTAATATTGAGCTTTTTTAATGCATCACCCAGGCTGCCCATATTCTCATTGTAAGGCAAAAAACAATATATTTTTTTTAAACTATAGTCTCGTTGTTTGATTTTTTAATAGACACCTGACAGTATGTAAGAATACGAACTGCTCAATATAAGGCCACCTTGTTGTTTTTCAGGTTAAAATTTCTTTCTCGCAATTCACCAGTCAGGTTGTCAGCTGGCATTTAATAGTGATTATCTTTATAAGAGACAGATGTCTCTAGTGTTTCTCTAGCCAAATTAAATAATTCATAGATCACCTCATGTCTTATTCATAAAAAAATACGAGTCAGGTGTGTGCACATTTTAGGATTGAGGTGTAAAACTGAGTGTGGATGAGTGGTGAGGGTGCTGAGTGTGATGAGTGGTGAGGGTGCTGGAGTAGGTGTGGAGAGGTGAAATGCAGGGGTAGGTGCACAATGGTGATGCAGAAGCATTGGGTGTTTAAAGTTGAAGGTGCAGGAGTAAGTGGTGAGGGTGCACCAATGAATGTTGAGTGGTGAAGGTGCACCAGTGAATGTTGAGTGGTGAGGGTGCACCAGTGAATGTTGAGTGGTGAAGGTGCACCAGTGAATGTTGAGTGGTGAAGGTGCAATAGTGGGTATAGAGTGTAGAAGGCGCAGGAGAGTGGTGTAGATTGTTGAGTGATGATAATGTAAAAGCGGTTGCAGTGTGGTGAAGTGTAGGAATGATTGCCAAGTGAGTGAATGTTGGGTGATGAAGGTGCCGGAGACGGTGTCGAGTTGTGATGATGTAATAGTGATTTTTTGGGGGATGGAGGTAGAGGAATTGGTATAGAATGATGAAAGTGCTACAGTGGCGCCAGGAGCGAGGTTTAAAACGAGTGGCCATAAATATAAAATAAAAAATAGGGGAGAACACGCGATAAGAAAATCTGTCAGTGTAAGATGATAGATCTCACTATGGCGATGAGAATTAGAAGATTTTAGGGATAAAAATGAATTAAAACATGTAACAAACATTAAGAAAATAAACACTAGTGTCAAATATTCTTATTTATTACTTGGAAAATAGAAGTTTCTTAATTATTCTTACATCATTTACTCATATTGACAACTATGTCTCAGTTCTGAGGAAACACAGTGGAGCATTTCATTATAATCTAACCTTGGAGAGACAATAACATAGTTTAAACCTCTCATTTGGATCACTGAGGATTATCGAACAGGCCGGAAGCTGCATCTTGCAAGATAGCACGAGTCATGACAGGGACACTGGAGGCCACATATTTATGAATTTAACTATAACTTATCCCAGAAAAATTCCTGTTGATTAAAAATCACATAGAAATTGTAATTTTTTTTTATTTCAAAACATAAAAGTGTTGATGTAGAATATTGAACGAAGTACAAGACTGGCATTACAGTTTTGTAACAATGCCCACAGAAAAACCGAACAGCTCATTACAGCTCTTCAGTTTATTTGCTTTCTACTCTTCTGCAGTGTTTTCCTTCTTTATGTCTCTTATTATCAGGTGTCCATGAAGAGCTATTTTCATGAGGTTTCCTGATTTTTTTTCTTTTTCTTCTTCCTCTTAACTTTTTGATTAGTGTTTCGCTCATAACTCGAGAACGTCTCTTCCAATCGTCTTCAAATTTTGTACGGTAACTGGAACCTCATTTGTGGAAAACCGGATCATTGTAGCTTTATGGAATGGCTCGGATAACTTCGAAAACCTTCAGTAGCTTCAAACTTTCAAAAAAATGTGCCAAAAAAGTTTGATTACTTCGAAGAATGACTTTCAAACTCGTAAGCGCAAATTTGAGCATATTCTTTTAATGCAAAATAACGTGGAATTTTATTTATGTTAAATCACGTTTAATATTTTCAATATACCTGCTCCGAGCGGCTTCAGTATTTAATGACTGAAGCATCTTAGGGCCAGCATAGTATTAATTAATTTTTGTTTGCTTGTTCGCAAATTAGTTGATGCAAAATAGTGAAAAAAGACTTTGATTTGGTGGAATCCATGCCATAACTGGGGAATAATTCATCTGATCGGCTTCAAATTTTCACAGCTGGAGTGGTTTCAAGAGCACAAGGCTGGAAATGTCCTGAATAGAGTTAAGGCTCTCAAAACTTAACTTGACCTTCGCTTTGGGCTGCGTAAATTTCGTTTTGTCAGTTTTATTAAGTAAATTTTAGCGTAACCGAAAATATTTTTTGTATCAGGTCTGGGCTCTGTTGATGCCAATATGGTTTTCTTGCCAGTTTTATCGGACAGAATTTATTTTAAAACTCGAAATAAAATATTTATCTTATCTAATTGTAACTGAGAAATGAATTCTGCAAAAAAAAAAAAAATAATAATAAAAATGCGAGGTTTAATAGTAATTTTAACTTACGCTGGAAACTTTCTTATTTTCGAAACATTCACAGCAATATTTTCGTTTTTCTCACAAATTTTTGTTAATTACTCGAGAACGCCTTATTGCATGGGCTTCAAATTTTCATTGCTTGTGTAATGCATCATGGGCAAGATTAATGGGACTGCTTGCAAGCGTGGGTGTTGACAACGCTTCATGGGTCCTTCCCAATTTCTTTCCGTGTAACATGTGGACATCAGCTATTATTATTGCTTTATTTTTCCTACGTGTTAGCGAGGGCTCTTGATCCAAGGAACTGGATTTATATTCCTCTTGTTTTGATCGAATTTGAATGAATCCTATGACACATTCGCTATATAAGCCCTAGGGGTTTAGAGCTTTCCTCTGATTAAAATATAACAAATATTATAAACGGCATTAATGCTGAGTGGTTAATGCATCAAATAAAACGGCTGCAACGTTTCATGGGTTTAGGTTTGTTGGATTATTTGCAATAACAGAAAAATGCATTTTGTGTTTTCTTCAAAGAAATAACTTTCGGTTAAGTAAGTTATCGTGTTTATTTAATTAATCAAACTGATTTCTGTGGTTTCTGTGAAATAACTGGTGAATGTCTTTCATGATCAAAAATAAGTGACAGCGTTTTATTTTATTTGGTTAAACTTTACATCAGCATAATATTCCTTTATGAGCCTATATCATCTGTGTATCCTCAAGACCAATGCTAAAAACGTCTGTTCCAGTCACTAAGGTTACATGAAACTTAGTTTCCTAGAATCTGGTGAATCTTACTTAGAGAAGAGTTTAAACTGATTCTTGCCTGAGTAGCTTCCAATTTGAATTTAAAAAAACAAAAATGGAAAAACAAAATAATTTTTGAGTGTGGCATCTGATCATCTTCAGCCCTTCCATGCTGGTTTAGCTTCAATCCTTCCATGCTGGTTTAGCTTAACCCTTCCATGCTGGTTTAGCTTCAATCCTTCCATGCTGGTTTAGCTTCAACCCTTCCATGCTGGTTTAGCTTCAACCCTTCCATGCTGGTTTAGCTTCAACCCTTCCATGCTGGTTTAGCTTCAACCCTTCCATGCTGGTTTAGCTTCAACCCTTCCATGCTGGTTTAGCTTCAACCCTTCCATGCTGGTTACATGATAGAGTAACATCTGATCAGCTTCACTATTAAAGTGCTTGTGTATTTTGAGATATTGGTCTCTTTGGTCTCTATGAAAGATTCTAATTAAATTTTATCTATGTATGTCCTAATTTACCACTTTTATTGAAGAAATTTGGATATTAGTATGATGACTTGAGAATACCCCTTAGGATTCCCTTTAAATTTTCAACGCTAATATGTAACTGCATTATCAACTTAAGCCGTAATCTGCACTATTCTTGTGGTGTACATCGAGGCTCAGAGGACTGGGGTTATGGAATACCGGGGCACCATTCTCGGGTCGCCCAGCAACCAAAATACATCTAGTTCTGAAATTAATTAGGTTAACTGAGGGTGAGTGAACTATCTCAATAGTGATTTTCAAACACACGTCTGTTATTACGTCTGTAACAAGCAGAATTGTTCAAAGCTAAGTCATTTACGTAGATTGAGGGTTTGTGCTATTATCTCAAACACTGCGCGTGATGGATCATCCTGGCTGTGGTTATCTCAAAAACTGCACGTGATGGATCATCCTGGCTGTGGTTATCTCAAACACTGCACGTGATGGATCATCCTGGCTGTGGTTAGGTGGCGAATACTGACGATTATTTCATTACGAGTGATGTCATTTATACCATATTTATACCTGTTACATTGCACTGGATTCCTCATAGTGACAGACAGACCTGCATCATGCTGGCCGTAATAAGGCTGTTTCCACGATAATACTTTACCACCAAGGGCGACCTCAGTACTTAATAAACCCTCAAAATATGTTCAGGAAGGTGAAACATTAAATATAAACACTTTACTTAAAAACAGTTTATTACACGAGGGAAAATATGAAGGGTTCTTAAAAACTACGAATTATTAGAAAAGTCTGTTTTCTTTTCCTCTATATTTTTTTAATATTTTTATTTATTTTTAGTTGTAATATTTTTATATATCTTACATTGGAAGAACTACAGTATTCTAGGTAATGGCAACATAAGTTAACTGAAAGCTCTCTGATCTATACAATAAATTACTGTGTACACTGCACTGTGAGGTATACACGTCTATATTGTACTTGTGTATGCCTTGTACAATGAATACTGTATGTAAAGAATAACCAATCACAATTCCATGGCTGGACCCACCTAGGCAGAAAAAAGGAAAGACAATGAAAACATAGATAAACTGGTTAGGAGAGGAGGCGACAAAGGTCAGGTCAAGTCACGAGTATTCTGAAGTTTACAGCATTTGACAATGTAATGAGAGAGGAGGCCATTTATAGAGATAAAGCCAGGACAAAAATTCATTTGAAGCATGTTGTTCATAATGCTAGAAGAAGGGTAGACAGTTTTGGTAGAAAACTAGTTAATAGGATGACGGTGATCTCTAACATGACAGAAAAGAGCAGTGTTAGTTTCGGCGAGACTAAAATTTCTTGTGTACTCTTTAAAACTGTCATAAAGAGAGTGGCCAGTTTCTACAACGTTCTGGAGAGGACAAAAGGATCAGGAGATCGAATAGACACCGGAATCATCAGTGACACGAAGAGAGGTATGAACTATATTACTACGAAGGACGGAGGATGTTGATAAGATCTAGGAGACTGGAAAGCAATAGTACAGAAGAGTTCAAAGTAGAATTAGAGAATTAGACCACCTTTAAATTAGAGCCTACTGGCTCTAATTTAAATGGTAAGTTTTATTAGCAGTCAAAGCTGAGGGGCAGAGAGGAGCGCAGGAAGTGAGATTCACTCTCTAGATATGACAATAATTGGTTTAAAGAAATAATTGGTGTGGAATGGGAAAGAACATTCAATTTCCTTGAGGAAATGTGAAATAAAGTACGAGAGAAGGTGTGCAAAAGGCAAATAAGGACTATTATGGCTGAATGAGAAATTCTAAAACTGAAAGAGGAAGTGAAAAAAACGAAAACATCAAATGAAAAAAAAATAGCAGGCAGATAGGCAGCAGCAACGAAGAAAGGAGGAGCAGAGAATGGAGTTGATAAAGGAGGAAAATCACTAGTGAAGATGCTTTCAGATTATGGAGAGGCAAAGGAGAGGATAAAAGAAACAGCTAAGGTAACAGTAAAGACAGACAAGTCAATCTGGAAGAAGGCAATGTGAGGAATAAGGAGAGAGAAGTTGCTGATGATTAGTGGATTTTAGAAGGGTGAGAGGAGGGGAAGGTCTGAGGAAACAGATGGGAGGAGAAAAGAGTAAGATTGTATCTATTACTCGAGGAGTATGAGATAAGATAGAGTAAATACAAAATTTTCAAAGGATCATTAAGTACTTTCGTAAGAAGCAAAGTTAAATTAAGATATTCTTCCTGACAACTAATTCCAAGAACTGGATCCTGTGACAGAAAGCGAAAATGAAAGACACGCGATATTACCATATATACTGGACTGAGACAGAACAGACATAGGAAGGAAACACATGATAAAATATATGAAAAAGAGAGGAAGAAAGACAGGGGGAGAGAATCTTCAGCCCAAAGAAACTCCTCTAGGGCCACTCAATGCTCCTTTCCTAGTTGGCTCATCTCAAGACCCACCCACAACAGTTTTCCACACCCTTTTTCCGTATCTCCACACCCTCTGCCCTACCCCTTACCCCTCCAATGCATTCTGACTCCACACCAAGTACTGATGCACACACCATCCCCAGCAATACCTTCCTCACTACAACAATCAAAGAAAATAATCTTTCTGATGGAATTTTGAAAAAAGTGATGGGTAGCATAAGTAAAGGCAGACATCAAAACTATGATAGAGACGAAACAACCTGCAATGTTCAATGATGCCATATTCTAATCAGGATACCAGCTAATAGGGAAAGACAGAGGAAACAAATGAGGAAGGAGTGGCTCTGCTAGTTAAAAATTAGTGGAGTTTTGAAGGGATAGGGGAAAAAGAAATGAGCTAACCGATTTAAGACTGGGTGACCCAGATTGGAAGTAGCAGAGATTTACAACCCACCACCAAGCAATGAAAGGCGAAGACAGGATTATGAAGAGAACAAAGCTGCTATGGTTGACACCTTAGCAGAAGCATCAAGGAGCTCATACTGATAAAACGAAGTTATTAATCATAGGTGATTTGAACTATAAAAGAAAATTATAAAAGAAAGACTCACATGGGACACCAGAAACATGGAAACCTAGGATACTGAAGGAAGTTAGAGAGAGAGAGAGAGAGAGAGAGAGGGAGAGAGAGAGAGAGTAGGAGATAAACCAACTAGATTGGATCTTGAATAGACCACAAATACATCTAACCTAGCACACATACAATACTGAACTTTTTATTTCTTGTGAAAACAAATATAAAGGGTAGAGAGGCATGTGAAGGGTGAGACACCAGACTTTAGAAGAAAGAACTTTGAAGGGATGAGAGAATTCGTAAATGCAATGCGGTGGGAAAGGGAGCTGGAAAAAGAGTAACGAATGAAATGATTGAGTACTATGTGGAAAGCGCCAGGTAGCTGAGGAGGAATTTATATCCAGAAGAGTGGGAAAAAGAAAAAGCCCGTGGCTTAACCAAATGATGCTCAAAAGCAGAAAAGCAAGGTAAATGAATACTTCAAAACACTCGAATTAATTTAAAGGGAAAGACTGCAATGTTGTGTCTGTTGATGGAGCTCCAGCCATTTTGGGTCATGTCAGTGGCTTTTCGACTTTGACACGAAGTATTTGGAACCTGCTCTGGAAGCCGTCATGCATGATGCTACCAAGATTGCCATTGCTGTCAAAGGACATGTACTAAACACGCTGCTATTTCGTGAATTATGTGAGGGTGGAGAGGCTGAATATTGAGGCCTACATTATCACACAGAAGTAAAGTGGCTTTCAAGTGGAAAAGTTCTAAATAGAGTTAAGTTTCTCAAAACTGAACTTGATATTTTTCTTGTTGATCAAAAGCATGTCCTTATAGATAAGTTAACAAACTCGTCTTGTGATATACATCTCGCACATTTAGCTGACATCTTTGTGTATGTGAATGCAATGAACGAAGAATTGCAAGGGAAAATCATCAATGTTATTAAAGCCAGAGAAAAGATTTCAGTGTTTGCATCAAGGCTTCTGTATTGGAGCCACTGTACGGAACATTGAAATTTTGGTCAAAGCTGCACTCCTCAGGCATTGTTCCTTATATACATCTTAGATTCAGTGCCAAATATGAAGTTGATTGGTTGAGGTTTAGCCTACAGCATTTGCGATTGAAATTTTTAAATATGTCTGTATTACTGAGTAACGCAGAACAATGTTTGATGTACTGTATCTATGTACTCCGCAGTATTTATAAACATTAACTAACTTTCTCTCTTTACAGATACTCTGATTACTACTGAGATGCATTGTCTGCCCATGACAGTGTTCTTCAATGAACAAACTTCCGTCCAAAGGCGATATGTAAAGGAACTGCTGCCGATATAAATGAGATGAAGGAAAGTTTACTGATGTTTCAGTGATCATCAAGACAGCAGCTGAGGATTGTTCTGAACTATGACAGAAGTCAATTAGACAGAAAGACTATTCCTTTTCTCAGCCAGAAAACTATTGATGAATGTTTGAGAAAATTTACAGTAGAAGAATAAAACTTAATAAGAACAAAAATGTCTCCAAACAAAACTACATTTCAGGAAGAAATGAACGAGTTGTTTGATATATGTAGTTGTTTCTGTGCTGCTGCTGCCACCTGTCAAGATGTAGTTGTTTCTGTGCTTCTGCCACCTGTCAAGATGTAGTTGTTTCTGTGCTGCTGCCACCTGTCAAGATGTAGTTGTTTCTATGCTGCTGCCACCTGTCAAGATGTAGTTGTTTCTGTGCTGCTGCCACCTGGCAAGATGTAGTTGTTTCTATGCTGCTGCCACCTGGCAAGATGTAGTTGTTTCTGTGCTGCTGCCACATGTCAAGATGTAGTTGTTTCTATGCTGCTGCTGCCACCTGTCAAGATGTAGGTGTTTCTGTGCTGCTGCCACCTGTCAAGATAAAGTTGTTTCTATGATGCTGCTGCCACCTGTCAAGATGTAGTTGTTTCTGTGCTGCTGCCACCTGGCAAGATGTAGTTGTTTCTGTGCTGCTGCCACCTGTCAAGATGTAGTTGTTTCTATGCTGCTGCCACCTGGCAAGATGTAGTTGTTTCTGTGCTGCTGCCACCTGTCAAGATGTAGTTATTTCTATGCTGCTGCCACCTGGCAAGATGTAGTTGTTTCTGTGCTGCTGCCACCTGTCAATATGTAGTTGTTTCTATGCTGCTGCTGCCACCTGTCAAGATGTAGTTGTTTCTATGCTGCTGCCTCCTGTCAAGATGTAGTTGTTTCTGTGCTGCTGCCACCTGGCAAGATGTTGTTGTTTCTATGCTGCTGCCACCTGTCAATATGTAGTTGTTTCTATGCTGCTGCTGCCACCTGTCAAGATGTAGTTGTTTTTGTGCTGCTGCCACCTGGCAAGATGTAGTTGTTTCTGTGCTGCTGCCACCTGTCAAGATGTAGTTGTTTCTATGCTGCTGCCACCTGGCAAGATGTAGTTGTTTCTGTGCTGCTGCCACCTGTCAATATGTAGTTGTTTCTATGCTGCTGCTGCCTCCTGTCAAGATGTAGTTGTTTCTGTGCTGCTGCCACCTGGCAAGATGTTGTTGTTTCTATGCTGCTGCCACCTGGCAAGATGTAGTTGTTTCTGTGCTGCTGCCACCTGTCAAGATGTAGTTGTTTCTATGCTGCTGCTGCCACCTGTCAAGATGTAGTTGTTTCTATGCTGCTGCCTCCTGTCAATATGTAGTTGTTTCTGTGCTGCTGCCACCTGGCAAGATGTAGTTGTTTCTGTGCTGCTGCCACCTGTCAAGATGTAGTTGTTTCTATGCTGCTGCCACCTGGCAAGATGTAGTTGTTTCTGTGCTGCTGCCACCTGTCAAGATGTAGTTGTTTCTGTGCTGCTGCCACCTGGCAAGATGTAGTTGTTTCATGCTGCTGCTCACCTGTCAAGATGTAGTTGTTTCTGTGCTGCTGCCACCTGGCAAGATGTAGTTGTTTCTGTGCTGCTGCCACCTGTCAAGATGTAGTTGTTTCTGTGCTGCTGCCACCTGGCAAGATGTAGTTGTTTCTATGCTGCTGCTGCCACCTGTCAAGATGTAGTTGTTTCTGTGCTGCTGCCACCTGGCAAGATGTAGTTGTTTCTGTGCTGCTGCCACCTGGCAAGATGTAGTTGTTTCTGTGCTGCTGCCAAATGTCAAGATGTAGTTGTTTCTGTGCTGCTGCCACCTGTCAAGATGTAGTTGTTTCTGTGCTGCTGCCACCTGGCAAGATGTAGTCTGCTGCCACCTGTCAAGATGTAGTTGTTTCTATGCTGCTGCCACCTGGCAAGATGTAGTTGTTTCTGTGCTGCTGCCACCTGTCAAGATGTAGTTGTTTCTGTTCTGCTGCCACCTGGCAAGATGTAGTCTGCTGCCACCTGTCAAGATGTAGTTGTTTCTATGCTGCTGCCACCTGGCAAGATGTAGTCTGCTGCCACCTGTCAAGATGTAGTTGTTTCTATGCTGCTGCCACATGGCAAGATGTAGTTGTTTCTGTGTTGCTGCCACCTGTCAAGATGTAGTTGTTTCTGTGCTGCTGCCACCTGGCAAGATGTAGTCTGCTGCCACCTGTCAAGATGTAGTTGTTTCTATGCTGCTGCCACCTGGCAAGATGTAGTTGTTTCTGTGCTGCTGCCACCTGTCAAGATGTAGTTGTTTCTATGCTGCTGCTGCCACCTGTCAAGATGTAGTTGTTTCTATGCTGCTGCATCCTGTCAAGATGTAGTTGTTTCTGTGCTGCTGCCACCTGGCAAGATGTAGTTGTTTCTATGCTGCTGCCACCTGGCAAGATGTAGTTGTTTCTGTGCTGCTGCCACCTGTCAAGATGTAGTTGTTTCTATACTGCTGCTGCCACCTGTCAAGATGTAGTTGTTTCTATGCTGCTGCCTCCTGTCAAGATGTAGTTGTTTCTGTGCTGCTGCCACCTGGCAAGATGTAGTTGTTTCTGTGCTGCTGCCACCTGTCAAGATGTAGTTGTTTCTATGCTGCTGCCACCTGGCAAGATGTAGTTGTTTCTGTGCTGCTGCCACTTGTCAAGATGTAGTTGTTTCTGTGCTGCTGCCACCTGGCAAGATGTAGTTGTTTCTATGCTGCTGCTGCCACCTGTCAAGATGTAGTTGTTTCTGTGCTGCTGCCATCTGTCAAGATGTAGTTGTTTCTGTGCTGCTGCCACCTGGCAAGATGTAGTTGTTTCTATGCTGCTGCTGCCACCTGTCAAGATGTAGTTGTTTCTGTGCTGCTGCCACCTGGCAAGATGTAGTTGTTTCTGTGCTGCTGCCACCTGGCAAGATGTAGTTGTTTCTGTGCTGCTGCCACCTGTCAAGATGTAGTTGTTTCTGTGCTGCTGCCACCTGTCAAGATGTAGTTGTTTCTGTGCTGCTGCCACCTGGCAAGATGTAGTCTGCTGCCACCTGTCAAGATGTAGTTGTTTCTATGCTGCTGCCACCTGGCAAGATGTAGTTGTTTCTGTGCTGCTGCCACCTGTCAAGATGTAGTTGTTTCTGTGCTGCTGCCACCTGGCAAGATGTAGTCTGCTGCCACCTGTCAAGATGTAGTTGTTTCTACTGCTGCCACCTGGCAAGATGTAGTTGTTTCTGTGCTGCTGCCACCTGTCAAGATGTAGTTGTTTCTGTGCTGCTGCCACCTGGCAAGATGTAGTCTGCTGCCACCTGTCAAGATGTAGTTGTTTCTATGCTGCTGCCACCTGGCAAGATGTAGTTGTTTCTGTGCTGCTGCCACCTGTCAAGATGTAGTTGTTTCTGTGCTGCTGCCACCTGGCAAGATGTAGTCTGCTGCCACCTGTCAAGATGTAGTTGTTTCTATGCTGCTGCCACCTGGCAAGATGTAGTTGTTTCTGTGCTGCCACCTGTCAAGATGTAGTTGTTTCTGTGCTGCTGCCACCTGGCAAGATGTAGTCTGCTGCCACCTGTCAAGATGTAGTTGTTTCTATGCTGCTGCCACCTGGCAAGATGTAGTTGTTTCGTGCTGCTGCCACCTGTCAAGATGTAGTTGTTTCTATGCTGCTGCTGCCACCTGTCAATATGTAGTTGTTTCTATGCTGCTGCCTCCTGTCAAGATGTAGTTGTTTCTGTGCTGCTGCCACCTGGCAAGATATAGTTGTTTCTATGCTGCTGCCACCTGGCAAGATGTAGTTGTTTCTGTGTTGCTGCCACCTGGCAAGATGTAGTTGTTTCTGTGCTGCTGCCACCTGTCAAGATGTAGTTGTTTCTATGCTGCTGCTGCCACCTGTCAAGATGTAGTTGTTTCTATGCTGCTGCCTCCTGTCAAGATGTAGTTGTTTCTGTGCTGCTGCCACCTGGCAAGATGTAGTTGTTTCTGTGCTGCTGCCACCTGTCAAGATGTAGTTGTTTCTATGCTGCTGCCACCTGGCAAGATGTAGTTGTTTATGTGCTGCTGCCACCTGTCAAGATGTAGTTGTTTCTGTGCTGCTGCCACCTGGCAAGATGTAGTTGTTTCTATGCTGCTGCTGCCACCTGTCAAGATGTAGTTGTTTCTGTGCTGCTGCCACCTGGCAAGATGTAGTTGTTTCTGTGCTGCTGCCACCTGTCAAGATGTAGTTGTTTCTGTGCTGCTGCCACCTGGCAAGATGTAGTTGTTTCTATGCTGCTGCTGCCACCTGTCAAGATGTAGTTGTTTCTGTGCTGCTGCCACCTGGCAAGATGTAGTTTTTTCTGTGCTGCTGCCACCTGGCAAGATGTAGTTGTTTCTGTGCTGCTGCCAAATGTCAAGATGTAGTTGTTTCTGTGCTGCTGCCAAATGTCAAGATGTAGTTGTTTCTGTGCTGCTGCCACCTGTCAAGATGTAGGGTGAAAAATAAAGGAGTGTGAGGGATACCACCTGTCCTGTAATTGTGATGTGAAAGTTCCTAAACGTGAGGTGCAGTTCCTCCTTGACCAGAGAGGCGATAGGAAGATGAAAATTGGCTCTGTTGACATGACAGTAAAGAGGATGTGGGATAGAGTGACTGTAAAAGAGGAGCAGGATGTAGCCAGAGCCAGGAAGCAGCTGGAGGAAAGAGAGTGAACAGGCAGCTGGAGAAGTTTCTGATTCTGACGATAATTTAAATGATGCCAGAGACAACCCTTCTGTCGATACTGATGCTGACTATGTCTTGAGTGGTGTGACTGCCAGCAGCTCACAGCAAAACAGAACAAGACAGCCACATGTGACCGATACTTAGGCTGTATGTGGCAACATCAAGATCCAGTCAGGAGCTGAAAAAGAGTCGTCATTATGATTTTAAAATTCGGTGCTCCAATGTGGTTCCACATCAGACACGGTCCAAAGAACGTCTTCTAGTCACTGCAATTTATGAGACATCTGAACAGTGAAGAAAAGAAGATAGTAAAGAAGACTGTCCAAAGAAATTTCTACTTTGCTGACACAGATCAGCTGCTTCTTGGTATGTGCGCTGATGAAGACATGACTGTGAGAGACAAAGCTGTCTCAATGATAAGAAAAATTAGAGAAGAGAATCAGGAGACAGAAGAAAGTTCTGAGAGCTCTGATGTGGATGGAGAAGATTCTGCTGATGCTGTTGACGAGGACTTGTTAATCTACACTGATGATGAGGATGACAGTGAAGATGAAGAGAATGACAATGTGGCTCATATTGTCAACTCAAGAAAAGTAGTGATTCCCAAAATAAAGTGGAAGGCAAAGAACTATCATTCCATGATTGACTGGAAGACTGAACTCAAAACTGAGCTTCCTTTCATTGCTTCTTTATCAGATCAACAGGTTTTGAAAATTACTGAGACTCCACTGGAGGTGTCCAAGTGGCCACACAACACTCAAGCTGCTGAGAGAGGGATAACATTGATGACTGAAGCTGCACTCAAGTGACTGGACAGAAGGCAAGAGATGACTGAAGCTGCACTCAAGTGACTGTACAGAAGGCAAGAGATGACTGAAGCTGCACTCAAGTGACTGGACAGAAGGCAAGAGATGGATATATCAGGCAAAGAATATTTTCCAGGGAAGTTATGCCCAAGATCTGCACCAAGAACTACTTCACTGATATCTTGTAATAGTTTAAAATTGAATAGTTGATGATTGATAAAACCTATGTAGATTTGATTATACAATTTTCACAACCAAAATTATATAAACCATGTACACTTGATTATTATCCTGACTACCAATAAATTATAACTAATTGCTTTCAATGGTGTATACTTTGATGAAAAGTCAATCACGATGCTGCAGGGTAAATGGGCATGAAATGGTCTGAAATTTTGCACAGAAGTTTGTTGTGACCATACAAACAATGCCTGAAAAATGCATCTTGCACCTCTAAAATTTGTATTTTTTCAATGCTCCCCAGAAGCTAGACAGTAGAACAAAACAAAATAGCTGTTTTTCCAAAGTTAACTGTGTTTTTGGAAAAGGGTGAAGATCTTTCTTTTACTGACATCAAGGAACCAGTTATAGGGCATCTTACCAAACTCAGAAAGCGGTTGTCTGATTACCTTCCAGATTTTGATTCACATACTGTGAGTTGGGTTGTGAATCCCTTCAACTGTGAAATTGCTGATGTGCCATAAGAGCCTGAGGGACTGGCAGAGGCACTTATTGAATTTCGCTCCAACAATGAAGCATTGAAATCTGAACACCGCAGATTTGTCCTTTTTTTAAGTCAAGAGCTGCATAAACTTTCACAATTACACATGAGGATGCGATAAAAATACTGCCATTTGTTACTACTTATCTTTGCAAACAAGAATTTTCCACTGTCATTAACTTAAAAACAAAGTACAGAAATCGGTTGAATGCTGAAGACAGTATCCGAATTACTCTGACATCAAAAATCCATAATTTTGATGTAGTGTGAAAAATGAAAAATCATTTCTCCAAAACCTGAAGTGAAAAAGTTTTTAATGAAATTCTTTAGTTCCCTAAAGAGATTTTTATTAACTTTTTACTGTTTTTTATTCATGCAGTTTATTTTTTATTTTATTTTTTTATTAATTTTGTGTTTTATTTTTAAAGTTGCTTTATCCCGTATAATACATATTTTACAGCCTGTATGACTGGTGTTAATTCTTATGCCTAACTCAACAAATTTATAATCGTTCTTAACTAGGGAGGTGGCAACAAGAGCAGATGCAGCCTCTTTCGATCCATCTGTGTATATAACTTGTGTTAATCTCAATAATCCTATCACTGATACCAGAAATACCAAGCTCCTTCCTCACATTAAGAACCTTTGTAGATTTGGGACAGACAAGAATAATTCTGAGAGCTTCATTTTGCATTAACTCCAAGTGTCGGAGACAACTTTCTCTAGCTAGTATCAACATGGGAGCAGCATAATCAATTAAGGACCTAAAATAGGTTATGTACATCATTCTCACGATTCCCACATTAACACCATAGTTGGGGTTGTAGCCAGCAAGAGTTGAAAACCTTTAGCCAATTTTTGCATTTCTTATTTAGTTGTGGTATGATGGATTTATTAATTAATGGGTACATCTACACCATGGTATCTGTAAGATTTAACGTATCATATGTTTTCACCCTGCAAATAGATGGGTGGGGGATGTCGTATGCTTGTTAATATCTTTGTTTCAGAGGAAGATATTACGAGGCCTAGTCGATTACAAATTGTTTGAACTTCCTTGAGAATGGTACTCATCTTCTTATGCCCTGTTGTATGGATCATGATGTCATTAGCATAGCTTATAACTATATGTTTAGGTGAAGCAGGTAGAGCATTAATCAGAAAATTAAATAGTATGGGACTGAGAACTCCTCCCTGTAGTGTACCTAGGGACATCTCTTTAGACTCGCTTCTAAAGCCTTGGTAGAGGACAGAGGATACTCTATTTGACAGGTATCCTATTATCCAACAGAGTAGGCTACCACCAATATTCATTTTGGCTAGTTCATGTAGTATAACAGTTCTGTTTGGGATATCAAATGCAGATTTTAGATCAAGAAATGTGGTAAAACTATTAGAGGTGTGTGCAGTGAGAAAGGTGGAAATACAATTCTGCACACTTTTACCTTTCATGAACCCATAGAGATGAGGGGAAAGTTGGTGTCTGATTCTGTAGTACAGTCTGTACTACTAGTTAAGGAGATCGGTCTAAATGTATTAGGCTGTTGGGGCTTAGGGATAGGCACAATGAGACTATTGGTCCAGGAAGTAGGAAGAACTCCCTCAATGTAACTGAGATTATACAGTGCTAACAAAGGATTATCAGGGACCTGCCTTAGATTTCTGAGGATATCATAGGTTATACCATCCTCTCCAGGAGCGGTTGATCGACCTTTAGTTAATGCATTATCTAATTCATACTCGGTGAAGAGGCAGTCACTCTCATCAGTATTTTGGCTCATAAAATTAAGTAGTTTCAACATTTCTTCAGATGCACTCTCTAAGTTTTTTTTCTAATATGAGATGGAAGATTTTCATGCCTGGATGTTTTGGACCAGTCATTTATGAGGTCATTTGCTTTTTCAAGAGGAAAGGGATGAGCAACATTGCCAGTGTTTTTCCTGGTTATTTTATTTATACCTTTCCAAGCCAAACTTAAAGGGGTAGACCTATTTAACCAACTAACAAATTGTTCCCATTCCTGTTGCCTAAGTTCTTGCTTTCTATTCCTTGCATTTGTTAGTGCAGCTTGGAACATTCTGAGCAGATCTGGGGTTCTACATTCACGGTATGCTTTACCAATCCTCCTAGCTGCATGTGTTAGATTGCGTAGCTGTTGATCATTATAGTATTTACATTGGTTTTTATTGTCATTTATAGTGGAAGATTTATGTTTTCTTTTCCTGCCCACTTGGTCTGTGAGTACAGTCTCAATAGTGGTAACTAGATCATCATTGAATTTTTGTGTGCCAATGGGCTCGTAATTCTTATACCATTGATCCAAGTGGTTAATAAAGTTATTAGGGGCCCGGTGGTCTGGTGGCTAGAGCTCTCGCTTCACACACGGAGGGCCCGGGTTCGATTCCCGGCGGGTGGAAACATTTCGACGTGTTTCCTTACACCTGTTGTCATGTTCACCTAGCAGCAAATAGGTACCTGGGTTGTTAGTCGACTGGTGTGAGTCGCATCCTGGGGGACAAGATTAAGGACCCCAATGGAAATAAGACAGACAGTCCTCGATGACGCACTGACTTTCTTGGGTTATCCTGGGTGGCTAATCTTCCGGGGTTAAAAATCCGAAGGAATCTTATCTTATCTTATCTTATCTCTGTGTTCTGGGATGAGAATAAGTTTCCTCCTTCTGTATTTAGCTCCTTGATTGCTGGAGATATGATCAAGATTGACAGTTGTGAGTCTTGGGAAGTGATCAGATAGAAGATCATCAACTATGACAGAGTCATGCATCGTATATGATGTATTAAATCCAAGGCACAGTTCTAGTATGCCATCATATATGTGAGTAGGCTCAGTAGTGCCTACAATTCGAACATCGTGCTCATTTAGAAATTTCACTAGTTTAGTTCCATTAGTGTTTGTTTTTGACCCACAAATATTCTTATGTCTGGTATTAGTCTCCGAGTATGAGGGTAGGATCACTATTGATGTGATCTGGTAAATCATCAGGTCGAAGCTGGTTCGCTGGAGCATAAACATTAAAAATATTTATGGACAATCGCCTGCGTATACTCTGACACCATGATACTGCAAGTTTACTCGACTCTGCAGGGCAAGGAGTGAAAATGGCAAGTTCTTTCTAACATACATCACACAATTGTTGATTGACCTTAAGTTATAAGCTGCATATCCAGGCAACTTTGGTGGAGGTACTCCTTCTTTCAGTCTACATTCCTGCAAACAGATGTCATCAATATTCTTGGTTGCACTAATATGATGTAAGTCAGGCAACCGCTTCCTGATGGAAGCAATGTTCAATGAAAAAAATTGTAATCTATCCATTGTAGTGAGTTATTACAGTTTCTTGCTCATAAGATGGTAAAACTATTATGCTTTGGCTACAGTGTGTAAACACTTAAGAACAAATAGCATAGTTTATACATTTTTATTTTCAGAACCTTTTTCTCCAAGCATTTCCCAACATTTTGTCAGCCAGTTCGTAGGCAATGTTTGAAGCCAAGAGTCATTGGCTTCTTCCTCACAAATTCTTTGAAACTGAATGGAGATTGCTGCACTTTTGACGTCATCATTGTCACCATCCTGACTACCTACATTTATAAAATTTATCAGTATCTGTTGAAGATGCTCATTTTTTTTTGTGCAAGTTTGTTATAATTTGAAGAAGGTCAGGCGAATCCAATGCCTCTCCAAGAAAAGGTACTTCTGAGTTAGTTATCTTCTGATGAAGAAAATATAAATGATGTAACAAGGATTAAAGAAGTTGACAGGTTTGATTTTGATAAATATTATGAAGAAACTGTAGCTAACGTTCCAACAACTGCACTTCACAGACACATCTGCCTCGGGATCCTTATCCAAATCCCAAGCAGCAAGCGCACTGGTATTCGTATTGTCACAAACTTAGAAACAGATATATGGCAATCAAGTTGTTGCCCAAAGAATATATCCTCTTGAGTCGTGAAAGAAAATATGATATTTCTTCCATCAGTGGCAAACCTAGCAAGTAAATATGTGAGTTTATCCGGTGGTAAGTAGCGAGTGAAAGTAGCGAGTGAAAGTAGCGAGTGAAAGACTGTCAACATCGGAGGAAACATGGACTGTCTTCAGAGGAACACGTTTTTCTCAAAACCAACCAATTCCACTCACCTATTTGTCCAACTTTTTCCCAAAGCTACCCAAGAAGGGGGAGGTGAGTGTTGGAGTGAGGGGTGAGTGTTGGAGTGAGTGAGGGGTGAGTGTTGGAGTGAGTGAGGGGCGAGTGTTGGAGTGAGTGAGGGGTGAGTGTTGGAGTGAGTGAGGGGTGAGTGTTAGAATGAGGGGTGAGGGAGTAAAAGTGAGTAAAGCTTGAGGCTGTGGAGATAATTATGAACTGAGGGAATAGAGAGGAAGTGAGGGGTCAAGAGAAGATATGAGGGGAAGAGGAAGTGTTTTGATATAAGTCAGTATGAGAGGTTGAGGGTTTGTAGGTGTGAAGGTGAAGGTATGGAGGTGAAGGAGTGGAGGTGATGGCGTGGATGTGATAGTGGGGAGGTGATGGTGTGGAGGTGAAGGAGTGGAGGTGATGGCGTGGATGTGATAGTGGGGAGGTGATGGTGTGGAGGTGAAGGAGTGGAGGTGATGGTGGGGAGGTGATGGCGTGGAGGTGATGGTGTGGAGGTGATGGTGTGGAGGTGATGGTGTGGAGGTGATGGTGTGGAGGTGATGGTGTAGAGGTGATGGTGTGGAGGTGATGGTGTGGAGGTGATGGTGTAGAGGTGATGGTGTGGAGGTGATGGTGTGGAGGTGATTGTGTAGAGGTGATGGTGTGGAGGTGATGGTGTGGAGGTGATGGTGTTGAGGTGATGGTGTGGATGTGATGGTGTGGAGGTGATGGTGTAGAGGTGATGGTGTGGAGGTGATGGTGTAGAGGTGATGGTGTAGAGGTGATGGTGTGGAGGTGATGGTGTGGAGGTGATGGTGTAGAGGTGATGGTGTAGAGGTGATGGTGTGGAGGTGATGGTGTGGAGGTGATGGTGTAGAGGTGATGGTGTGGAGGTGCAGGTGTGGTTGCGATGGTGTAGAGGTGAAATTGTGAACATGAAGGTGTGGAGGTGAAAGTGTGAATTTGATGATGTGGAGGTGAGGGTGTGGAGGTGAGGGTGTGGAGGTGAGGGTGTGGAGGTGAGGGTGTGGAGGTGAGGGTGTGGAGGTGAGGGTGTGGAGGTGATGGTGTGGAGGTGAGTGTGTGGAGGTGAGGGTGTGGAGGTGAGGGTGTGGAGGTGAGGGTGTGGAGGTGAGGGTGTGGAGGTGAGGGTGTGGAGGTGAGGGTGTGGAGGTGAGGGTGTAGGTGTGAGAATGTGGAGGTGAGGGTGTGGAGGTGAGGGTGTGGAGGTGAGGGTGTGGAGGTGAGGGTGTGGAGGTGATGGTGAGGAGGTGAGGGTGAGAAGGTGAGGGAGTGGAAGTGAGGGTGAGAAGGTGAGGGAGTGGAGTTGATGGTGAGGAGATGAGGGTGAGAAGGTGATGGTGTGGAGGTGAGGGTGAGAAGGTGAAAGTGAGGAGGTGAGAGTGAGGAGGTGAGGGGGTGGATGTGAAAGTGAGGAGGTGAGATTGAGGAGGTGAGGTGGTGGAGGTGAGAGTGGGGAGGTGAGGATGAGGAAATGAGGGGGGTGGAGGTGAGAGTGAGGAGGTGAGGGTGAGGAGGTGAGGGAGTGGATGTGAAAGTGAGGAGGTGAGGGTTTGAAGGTGATGATGTGGAAGTGAGGGGGGAGGTGAGGGAATGAAGGTGAGGGTGTGGAGGTGAGGGATTGGTGAGGGAGTGAAGGTGAGGGTGTGAAGGTGAGGGTGTGGAGGTGAGGGTGTGGAGGTGAGGGTGTGGTGGTGGGGGAGTGAAGGTAAGGGGTGAAGGGACTGCAGGTGTGTGTGTGAAGGTCATGGCAAGTAATGTTAATGGCCAGGTCGTGAGTGGAGGAATGTAAGTATCATTTGTTAGTGTCTGTAACGCGCGCCTCTCTGTCTGCCTCTCTCACCCTCTGCCTGTCCCTGTCACCCTCTGTCTTCCTGTTTCACTCTCCGTCTGTTTGCCTTTCTTTCGCTATGCCTGTCTGCCTTTCTCATCCTCTGAATGTCTTCTTCTCTCGTCTGTAGTATGTCTTCCACTAGTTTTCCTTGACTTTTCTTTCTTTCTTTCATTCTCCTTGTCTGTTTCTTTCTCTCATCCTCTGCTTCTCTGCCTCTCACTCCATCTGTCATTTGCTGTCTTTAACCCTCTCTATGTTTGCTTCTTCTTTTACCCTCGGTTAGTCTGCTTCTTTCACCCATGGCTTTTATTCCTCTCTCACCTCATCTCTTGCATTCTTCTCACTCTTTGGTACTGATCAAGGCGTGGCCGACCAATAGAAAGCAGAGCTTGCATAGGTACAGTTCAGGACATTTATTAAAGGAAACGTTTCGCCATGAGTAGGTTCTTGTCCTGAAGGAAACGTTTCCTTTAATAAATGTCCTGAACTGTACAAAAGTGACTTTTTCTACATCTTGTCGCTATTATCATACCATTATTCAGAGCTTGCATAGATGGGGTGAAATCTGCTTGGGAATCAGTAATAAGTGGCGTTCCACTGGGATCAGTTTTAGGCCCATTGTTGTTCATAATATACATCAATGGCCTTGACGAAGTAATAATATTGATATGAACAAATTAGCTGTTGACACAAAAATGTCAAAGATGTCACTGATGTCAAAGAAGTCACTGAACTTCAAGAGGATTTAGACAAGCTCAAGTGTCGTGATTTTAGGCATTATATACCGTCCCCCAAACTTGGATAAGGGGGAAAAAAATAGGGACCAAGGAAGACTACTGAGGAAGGAAATTGTTAGAGCCACAAGGCACGATAACGTAGTAATTCTAGGGGACTTTAACTTCAGTCATATTGATTGGAATTCCTTGATTGGGAATTTAAAGTCTAGCATCTTCTTAGAGGTAGTTAAGGATTGTATTTTAAAACAGTTTGTTACAGAACCTACAAAGGGAAATAACCTGCTTGACTTGGTTCTGGCAAACAAGGAAACCCTTGTTAATAATTTAGAAATTTCAGAAGAACTTGGCGCAAGCGACCACAAATTAATTACCTATAGCATTGAATAGAAGTATAATAGTAGGGATAACTCAGTAATGGTCCCAGATTTTCGAGTAGCAGATTAAAACGAGCTTAGAAAACAGCTATCATCTGTGGACTAGAACAACGAAATGAGCTATCAATATGTCAGCTTTCTAAACACTATGCATGCCGCCCAAAGAATATTTATTCCATATAAAGAAATTAGATCGAATAGAAATGACCCGAAATGGATGAATAATAGGCTCAAATATCTTTTAGGGCCGAAGAAAGGAATTTATAGACACAGAAAAAGAGGTGAGGGTTATCTTATGAATCAGTATATTGACATTAAGAGACATTAAAAAGGGCATAAGAAAAGCTGAACGGAACTACAAAATTAAAGTTGTTAGGGATTTGAAACCTAACCCAAAAGGTTTTTTCCAGGTTTATAGAGCAAAAGTTAGAGAAAAGATAGGTCTCCTTAAAAATAACTCTGGGCATCTTACTGACAAGGAGAATAAAATGTGCTCGATTTTTAATAATAATTTTCTCTCGATTTTCACACAGGAAGACACTAATAATATCTCAATAATATTTTTTTTTATAGTGGGCCTGAAGAAGATAAATGATGCAATATCACAGTCACTAGCGATATGGTTTTCAAACAGATAGACCGATTGAATAAATTCCCGGGCCCTGATGAGCCTTTTCAAGGGTTCTTAGGCAGGGTACAAGTCATTACTGTCAAATTACTGCCCAATAAGCCTGACCTCAATTGTAGGTAAATTATTAGAGACAATTATAGGTGATATTATAAGAAACCATCTTCGGAACGACATGTATATATATATATATATATATATATATATATATATATATATATATATATATATATATATATATATATATATATTGTACATGAAGGCGGCAAGCTTGGAGCTTGCCGCCTCCTTCAGGAATGCTCTTGTCCAAGGTGACGTTGTTAATCAAGTGAATGCCTTCATTTAACATATCCTTAATCTCCATCGTTCGCCGGCAGTTTGTGATGAATCCTTCAGGTCAGCCTTGTTTCGGCTTTCGTTGTCTAGACGCTGTTACTGCTAAGTACGAGACTTGGAGAGGCTTTATGAGTCATCCCCCTATCTATAACAGGAACCTGCAGAGTCAAGCTTATTGGCAAGTGGAAGAATTTCAAAAATGGGCCATCGCTACATGGGAGGTTGACACCAAACGAAAGCTGACATCAGATAGGGTGGGCTCCAAAACCTTGTTGTCCTTGATCAAGGACCGACAAGGTTATTGCACCTAAGAATCGCCAAGATGGGACCGTCGCTTCTACCAGTCTGGAGGAAGATGACCTCTTACTGAACACTTTGTTGCCAAGATTGCAAGTTGCTGATCCAGGAACTGTGTCAAAGAACTGTGTCAAAGATGTCAGAGGTAACAGTCAGGCAGGATGAAGTGTATCTTCTTAAATCCCTGGATCAAGAAAAGGCTGTGGACCCAGATAAGGTGAGCACAAGATTGCTGAGTAGATGCGCAGACCAGCTAGCAATCCCTAGCACAGTGTAAATGGCCTTCACCGTAGAGACAAATGTGATCTCTGTTCACAAAGAGTAGAATGGAAATCGCATCTTTGTGATTGTCAATATGGCTTTAGAAAAGGTCACTCTCCTGCTGATCTTCTGTTCAACCTTTCCACTATGTGGCATCAATTACTGGATGAAATCAAAATCAGTCGAATAGTAGCACAGGACATTACTGGCGTTTTCGAGAGCGTATGGCACCCGGTACTCTTGGGAAAACTTCAAGCACTAGGAGTCACTGGTTCTCCATTATGCTTCCTCAGTGATTACCTTCAACTCTAAGATGTATCTCGTACCTGCTCGACAGTAGAAGCTGCAGAACTGTACAAGCCACAAGTGCGCTCACAACTTGAGTATGCTCCACTTTCTTGGATTACCTACCCCTCTATTTCCCCTGCGTCTCATTCGCAACTTGTTGCGATAATAAAGAACAAAGCAAAACGACTCATCTGTCATTTCAGATCTGTCATTTCAACACAGCCTTCAGGACCGGAGGAATTTGGGTGACCTTACTGTTATGAACAAGACCAATGTTGTCTGGGTACCACACTCGGCTCCACTTCGCTGACAGCGACAAGACAACTTCTACACAAGACAGACAGCAAACATCAACTACACTCTGGCTGTATTCTTCTCATGAACATCACTTCATATGACATCATTCATTCCTAGGATGACTCCAATTTGGAATATGTTCGCACCGTGCACCATAATGACATCTATGAAATAAACTCAGTCGACTAAATGAAATCGCTGGCCCATAGATGGTTCCATCTTTCTATTTCCTATTTGTATGTCTCGTAATAATAAAAAGGCTTTCAAACTAGCATATGTAGGTAATAGCTCCTAGCTTGGAATTACTGATAGGAATTCATAATCTAACAATAATAATAATAATAATAATAATAATAATAATAATAATAATAATAATAATAATAATAATAATAATAATAATAATAATAATAATAATAATATTTTTATTTCTACAAGTATATATAGACATAGCTGACATCAGTGACATACTACTATTTAGAAAGCCGCTTGTTATGCAGAGCATTTTGGGCTAATTAGGTCAATGTTGTCCTAGTATGCGACCCACACCAGTCGACTAACACCCAGGTACCCATTTTACTGATGGGTATTGAAAAGGGACAGAAGGTGCCTTATGGAAACACGTCCTAATGTTTTCCAGCCGTACCGGGGATCGATCTTCGGACCTCCATGTGTGAGCTGAGTGCACTAGAAATCGACTCATGTGTAAAGAGAGAGAGAGAGAGAGAGAGAGAGAGAGAGAGAGAGAGAGAGAGAGAGAGAGAGAGAGAGAGAGAGAGAGAGAGAGAGAGAGAGAGAGAGAGAGAGATCAAGGGTAAACAATATGAATTTCACACTATCATCCAACTAAAGCTTATATTTTCTTCATCATAGGGAATCATCAGAAACACCATAATTTCTCTTGCATACTTTCCCTTCGGTGCTTAACTAAAACATAGTGGACTAATATTACATACAGAAAGCGGCACATTTTCTACCACACATTCATACTAATTTTGTGTTTACTACGTTGAGGAGTTACCAAATGCCTCTATTTGCCCAAATTCGTCTTATCTTCCGTGCTGACATCTGTTCGTATGTATTAGTCCACTGAATTTTTTCTCATAAAATAATCTCAATGTTTAAATGAAAATAGTTTCAATAAGTCTTTTTTTTTTGTCTAAGAATACAAGAAACGAGTCTTATAAATACTCTTAAAAATTGTTTCTAAACGAAGTAAGGGAGTGTTGTGAATTAGTTTACACAAGCCTTCCTTTGTTAAAATTGAAATTTTTATTGATTTATCAGTATTTTCTCAGCGGTGATAGGAAGAGAAGGTGGGGCAGGTAGAGATGTATAATGTTTTTCAAGGTTGATGGTTAACAGGTGGAGAGCAAGGAATGAAAAAAGTTGTAAGTAAAGTTAGATTTGTTCTTTTGAGAATGTTAGAGGCAGTCTGCTGTATCACTTATGTCTACTTCATGTTTGGTAACTAATAGGAAGTGATGCATTTCATGAAATCGCGAAATGACAGTGAAAGACAATCACACATATGTCCTTTTTAAATTGTGTGTTCTTTCATGGATATCCGCATTTTTTTTATTCTTTAACCTTTGTTTGTGGTTGATTACTTAGCAACGGGAGAAAACATTGACCTCCTTCCTCATTAATCATTCACTTAGATTAGTTTTTTTATTCTGTAAAAATCTCTATGCTCATGAACAATTTTTTTTAAATTATGTCCACTTCAATAAACATCGAGGAAACTTGAAAGTCCGGCTGCTACAACCATCTCCAAGGTGGACGTACCTACCTCTCTTACCTTACAATTACCTAAGAAAATTAATAGTTACCTGCTGAGCTTCGAGCTATTAGCATGTAAACACGAGATTAACATTTTTTTTATGTCTGAATCCATGACACTAACGTCAGTTCAGTTTGGTATGATCCTTACAGTCTTTTACCAAATTTGAAAATACTGCTTATATTGGCACCTTGATAGCTAGCCATTATAGGAAAAAAAATATATTTGGTACCGTTGAATGACTAATAACACGAAGCCACACCATTAATATTCGTAACCCATCTACTTTCACCTCTTTTGATTACTCACCATTTTTTTTTACCCATACCATATCCCATCTTAACCCTGAATCTACCCAAGACAATAATTGTTTCTTGTCAAGGAAGAGGACGAATAACAAGTAATTGCCAAGTAATTCCTCTCCTTTTTCACCTTGTTCAGTCACTAGCACTCTTAGTGCACTCAACCTCCCCAGGATGCTCATCCTCTACAAAATAACACACACATCCCAGGATGTTAATCCTCCTCAGGGCACAACCTCCCAAGAGCACAAATATTCTCCAGGCACACACCCTAGCTAGGATGCACATCCTCTCAGGATGCATACCTACAGAATAACACCCTACCCAGAGCACACACCCTCTGTGGGTCTCTCACCCTACACAGGGCACAGACCTTGCCAAGGGCACAGACTTTGCCAAGGGCACAGACCTTGCCAAGGGCACTCACCCTTCCCGAGGCGTACAATATTTTCATGGTATACGTTCTCTTTCCCAGATCATAGATTCTTTTCCTAAGTTCATCCCCTCTCTTCTCCAGAGGTGAGGTATGAACTTGGACAAGCAACCTCCAGAGGAAACCAGGACAAGCAGCCTCCCATGGAAACCCCCAACCTCAGCCCATGCAACCTCCAAGGTAATACAAACTCACAAGGTCACACACTGTCCCAAGAATACGCAACCTCCCCAGGTCTCGCAGCTTCCCCATGTCACACAACCTCCCCAGGTCTCGCAGCTTCCCCATGTCACACAACCTCCCCAGGTTTCGCAGCTTCCCCATGTCACACAACCTCCCCAGGTCTCGCAGCTTCCCCATGTCACACAACCTCCCCAGGTCTCGCAGCTTCCCCATGACACACAACCTCCTTAAGTCACAAAATTTACCCAGGTCACAGAGTCTCCCGAAGTTACACAACCTCCTCAGGGCTCACACCCTCCCAATAATATGCACCACTCCCAGGACACACATCCTCCCGGTGTGTGCCTTCACAAGGCACACTCCCTCCTCAAAGCAAGCTTCCTTCACAAGGCACACTCCCTCCTCAAAGCAAGCTTCCTTCACAAGGCACACTCCCTCCTCAAAGCAAGCTTCCTTCACAAGGCACACTCCCTCCTCAAAGCAAGCTTCCTTCCCATGGTATGTTCATTGCAAAGAACATATCATGGTCAGTTGCGTTAAATGTCTTTCAGCGATGACGATGCTATTATATCGACAACAATCGCCTCTAAGAGTTAACTTCCTCCCTGCAAGATGTAAACCTTACTATACTTGCTATCTATTTATCACATGTTGTGAACCTTGACAGAGGTTTATTAGTCAAAAAAACATCAGTCATCTTACACGGGTCCTAATCAAATGAAGTGCAGTTCACTAATTAAGCATCTGCTACTAACCGGAGTGAGTTAATAGGTAGTGTGAGTTAATAGGCTTTACACTACATATAGAAACCAAGAATTACCATGTAGTAGAATATCATAAGATAACAAAAAAGGTATCCAAAGGACAATTTCTTAATTTTGTGAACTATTTTTTGCAAACGTTTTGAGAATGTCATTTTTTTCTTGATATTTCAAAATACAAGGATATTTTCATTATTACTCATTTAAGTCATAAAGTTTTGCATTTTTTTTATTATAATTAATGGTAATATTTAACAAATAATGAAACGAAATAGAATTTTCTTGTAACAGTAATTGTGCAAAGAAAATTCATTGTGTGTCAAAGCGCAGCATCTGGAGTCGAGTGCTCACCAGAGACACGTGGACGTCCACTTTCATAAAGGAGAATGAAGGCCGTCTGGTATCTGGTGTATATCTCCACCTTCCATTGTCATGTGAAGCTACTGAATCGTCTTGGTTATCTCTATACTCTTCAAAAATGTCTACAGTCTTCTTTGCGTTGGAGTGCACACACAAATGTAAATGTACGCTTTCATGCACTCACGCACATTCGTGGGCAAATGCACGCATAGGCACACACACACACACACACATACACAGCAGAGAGCAAGAAGTATGAGCTGTAAGCCAAAGCTACAGAGGCCAGAATACAGAGCCCAAAAGACGAATTGAGAATGTTGAAGCAGGAAACAGAGTCAATGAACAGAAGGGGCTTGGAATCACGAGCAGGTACACTAGTATCCAGTGGGGAAACCGTAGTAAAGGAAGGGGACAAGACCTAAATAGAGGACCTGTCAGGCCACAAAGAGGGCCACGAAATGTCTAGAATATAAAGTGTTATACCACTGGGTACAGGGACAACAATAAGTGAAGGTGGTGTAGGTAGAGATGGTGATAGGTTAGCTGCAGAGGCAGGTATACCTGGAGGAGTATACCTGGAGAAGGTTTCAGGGGTCAATGCCCCCGCGGCCCAGTCTGTGACCAGGCCTCATAGTGGATCAGGGCCTGATCAACAAAGTTGTTACTGTTGGCCGCACGCAACCCAACATACGAACCACAGCCCGTCTGGTCAGGTACTGACTTTATGTGCTTGTCCAGCGCCTTCTTGAAGACAGCCATCTATTGGTAATCCCACCTTACGTATGCTGGAAGGCAGTTGAACAGTCTTGGGCCTCTGACACTTATTGTGTTGTCTCTTATCGTGCTAGTGGCACCCCTGCTTTTCATTGCGTGGATGTTGCATCGTCTGCCGAGTCTTTTGCTTCCATAGGGAGTGATTTTCGTGTGCAAGTTCGGTACTAATCCCTCTAGAATTTTTCAAGTGTATATAATCATGTATCTCTCCCGCCTGCGTTCTTGGGAGTACAGGTTGAGGAACTTCAAGCGGTTCCAGTAACTTAGGTGTTTTATCACAGTTTTGTGTGCCATGAAAGTTCTCTGTACATTTTCTAGGTCAGCAATTTCCCCTGCCTGAAAGGTGCTGTTAGTGTGCCGCAATATCCCAGCTTAGATAGAACAAGTGACCTGAAGAGTGTCATCATGGGCTTGGCATCCCGAGTTTTGAAGGTTCTCATTATCCATCCTGTCATTTTTTCTAGCAGATGCGATTGATACACTAATATGGTCTTTGAAGGTGAGATTCTCTGATATGATCACTCCTAGGTCTTTTACATTAGTTTTTTCCTCTATTGTGTGGTTGGAATTTGTTTTAAAACCCGATATAGTTTTAATTTCCTCACGTTTTCCATATCGGAGTAAATTAAATTTCTCACCATTGAACTTCATATTGTTTTCTGCAGCCCATTTAAAGATTTGGCTGATGTCCGCCTGGAGTCTTGCGGTGTCTTCAATGGAGGACACAGTCATGCAAATTCGGGTGTCATCTTAGCTGTGGCTTCCATCCATGTCTATGTCAGATATGAGGATGAGGAACATCCTCATATCATCCTCTGTTTACTACTACTCTTTGTGTTCTATTTGTTAAGAAATTATAGATCCATAAACCAACTTTTCCTGTTATTCCTTCATCACGCATTTTGTGCGTTATTACACCATGGTCACACTTGTCAAAGGCTTTTGCAAAGTCTGTGTATACTACATCTGCATTTTGTTTGTATTCTAGAGCATCCAGGACCTTGTCATAGTGTTCCAGTAGTTGGGAAAGACAGTAGCGACCTGCTCTAAACCCATGCTGCCCTGGGTTGTGTGACTGATGTTTATCTAGATGGGTGGCGATCTTGCTTCTTAGAACCTTTCAAAGATTTTTATGATATTGAACGTTAGCGGTATCGGTCTGTAGTTCTTTGCTATTGCTTTACTGCCCCCTTTGTGGAGTGGGGCTATGTCTGTTGTTTTCAGCAGCTGTGGGACGATCCCTGTGTCCATGCCTCTCCATAGGATGTTAAAAGCACATGATAGGGGCTTCTTGCAGTTCTTGATGAACACGGAATTCCATGAGTCTGGGTCTGGTGCAGAGTGCATAGTCATGTCATTTATCGCCTTTTCGAAGTCATTTGGCGTCAGGATAATATCAGATAGGTTTGAGTCTACCAAATTCTGTCTCTCTCTCGTAAAAAAATAATTTAGATTATCGACTCTCAGTCTGGTTAGCTGCTTGCTAAAAATCGAGTCATATTGGGACTTGAGTAGCTCACTTATTTCCTTGCTGTCATCTGTGTAGGATCCATCTCGCTTAAGTAGAGGCCCAATACTAGATGTTGTTCTTGACTTTGATTTGGCATATGAAAATAAATATTTTGAGTTTCTTTCAATTTCATTTATGGCTTTTAGTTCTTTCCGCGTTTCTTGACTCCTGTAAGATTCCTTTAACTTTAGTTCGATGTTTGCTATTTCTCTGACCAGTGTCTCCCTACGTATTGCAGATATATTGGCCTCTTTAAGGAGCTCTGTTATTCTTTGCCATCGCCAATATAAAGAGAGCCTTTCTCTTTCTAGTTTACATCTTCTCTTCATTTTCTTAAAGGAATATGCCTTAAGCATACCTCGATTGCAACAGAGTTAATTTGTTCTAGACAAAGGTTTGGATCCGTGTTGCTTAGGCTATCTTCCCAGTTCATATCACTTAGGGCCTGGTTTACTTGGTCCCACCTTATGTTTTTGTTACTGAAGTTGAATTTGGTAAAGGCTCCCTGGAGACTGATCACATTTTGTTGGTCTGTGGCCCCGCGCATACATGTCTGTACCTCTATTATGTTGTGATCTGAGTATATTGTTTTTATTGTAATATTTCGTATCAGATCATCATTGTTAGTGAAGATGAGGTCCAGTGTATTCTCCAATCTTGTAGGCTCTATTATTTGCTGGTTTAAGGTGAATTTGGTGCAGAGATTTAAAAGCTCGTGTGTGTGCGAGTTTTCATCTGAGCTGCCTCCTGGTGTTATCTCTTTTACAACATTATTTGCTACATTTCTCCATTTTAGGTGCCTTAGGTTGAAATCCCCCAGGAGCAAGATGTTGGGGACAGGAGCTGGAAGATTACTCAGACAGTGATCAATTTTAAAAAGCTGTTCCTGGAATTGTTGGGAAGTTGCATCCGGAATTGATATTGGAATCAGGGGTGGTGAGCCTTCAGTCAGACCCAAAGATGTGGAGGGAAAAAAATGGGAGGAGGAGAAGAAGAGGGCAGTTTTATCCATGGGCTTCAAGAGGTCAAAAGGAGGACATTTGAAGAAAGATGACATGGAGGGGAAAAAGAGATTGAAAATATCATCAAACAAGCAGGAGAGGAGGACAAGACCGAGCTGATAAAGTTTCAGAGAATCAGAGGATACTCAAGGGAAAAAATCGACCAGTCAAAAAGGTTTTCAGGACAGAAAAAAACAGTGCAAAACAAGATCCTGCAGCGGTTATGACTAAAGGAAACAAAAAAATGCAAGCGGTGTTCCTCTCAGAAACTGAGAGGATACAAAGATACAAGGAGCAAGAAAGAAAAGTAAGGCTAGAGACAGGCATGGACACCCGGAGTCAGGAGGACCAGTAAACACATCCACCCAAAAACCATCCACAGAACATCTCAATGAAACAAATTAATCCAAATCAAGCCACACTCCACACTCACAGACCCCATCCCCCTAGCACAAACCCCCACCTACACAGCAGCCTCCCATAATGGCATGCCAGGTCTCCCACTTCCCCAGCCCCCACAAACCCCCAGAATACAATCCTGGAAAAAGATCTGAAAGTATGGTATACCAACACAGACAAAATAACGAATAAATGTAAGGAGTGGCCCGAAAGAATCATGAAGGTATCCCCAGACATCATAGCACTCACAGAAACCAAGCTGACAGGAATGATAAGAGACTCGAACTTTCCAACTTGATATCAGATGAGGAAAGACAGGGGGGGGGAGGATGAGTTGCACTGCTCATCAAAAACCTGTGGAATTTTGAGGAGTTGAACAGAGTGTACAGAGGGGAAGCAAGGAACTACACAGTAGGAACCACTTCAGAATGGAGATCCAAAGTACGTTAATACAGTGATGTACAACCCACTACTGAATAGCAGGAGGCCAAGACAAGAGTACAATGAGAGCAACAAAGCAATGGTTGAGACATTAGTTGAAGAAGCCAGAAGGGCCAACATAGGCAGAACAAAGTTACTAGTTGTGGGTGACTTCAATTAAAAGGAAATTGACTGGGAAAACCTGGAGCCACATGGGGGATCAGAAACGTGGAGGGCCAAGATGGAGGTGGTACTGGAAAACTCCATGCATCAACATGTTAAGGATAATTCCAGAGATAGAGAAAGAGAAAGAGAAAGCAAGAGAGAGAGAGAGAGAGAGAGAGAGAGAGAGAGAGAGAGAGAGAGAGAGATGAACCAGCAAGGCTGGACCTTATATTCATCTTGAGTAGTTCAGACATTATGAATCATGTCCTGAGCTTCGAATACATCATAGAACTAAAATTAGAGAGGGAAGCAGCAAGAGTAGGATGGGAGAAGACAAACTAAAAGAGGGGACTACACAGGTATGAGGAATTTCCTGCATGCAGGACAGTGGGAGAGAAAACTGATGGGAAAAATGGTGAATGAAATAATGGAATACGTGACCACATAATTCAAAGAGATGGAGGAGAGGTTCGTACCTAAGAGCAACAGAATCAATATCCTCTCTGCACCCAAAGGTGCAGAGAGGTCAAAACTAAGTGTGTTAGAGAATAGAAAAAAAATATAGAAGACGAAGGACCCAGGAAGATGAAATTAGCTGAAGAGCCAGAAATGAATATGCATGGATACGGAGGAAGGCCCAGCAGCAATACGAGAATGACATAGCATCGAAAGCCAGATCTGACCCAAAACTGTTGTACATGCACATCAGGAAGAAAACATGACAAAGAAGTATGTGAAGAGCTGAACACGAGATTTAAGGAAGCATTTTTATCGGAAGCACTGGACCACAGTAAACCGGAATAGTAAGGTACACCAACAGGTGCTGGACACACTACACACAATGGGGGGAAGAAGTAAAGAGGCTGCTAAGTGAACTAGATACCTCAAAGACGGTCGGACCGGACACCACTCCATGGGTCCTGAGAGAAGGAGCAGAGGCGCTGTGCATGCCACTAACAACAATCTTCAACACATCTATCAAAACAAGGCAAATGCCTGAGGTGTGGAAGACAGTAAATATTGTCTCTATCTTTAAGAAAGGAGACATTAAACATTAAACTACAGGCGAGTGTCACTGATATGTACAGTATGTAAAGTCATAGAGAAGCCAATGAGGAAGAGCCTGGTGGAGCACCTAGAAAGGAATGAGTTTATACACGATATCCAACATGGTTTCAAAGAGGAGAAATCCTGCGTCACAAACCTACTCTGAGTTTTACGACAAGATGACAGACGTAAAGCAGGAGAGACTGGTGTGGGTAGACTGTATTTTCTTGGACTGTATGATGGCTTTCGACACAGTTCCGCACAAGAGATTAGTGCAAAAGCTAGAGGAGCAGGCAGGAATAACAGGGAAGGCACTGCAATGGATCAGAGAATACTTGTCAGGAAGGAAACAACGAGTGATGGTTCGTGACGAGGTGTCAGAATGGGCGCCTGTGACGAGATGGGTTCCACAAGAGTCAGTCCTAGGGCTGGTGCTAATTCCGGTATACGTGAATGACATGACGGAATGGATAGATTCAGAGGCGTCCCTGTTTGCAGACGACGTGAAGTATTTAAATAGATGAGGATCAGGTAGAATCACAAAGGGATCCGAACAGGCTGCAAGCCTTGTCCAACAACTGGCTCCTGGAGTTTAACCCAACCATGTGCGAAGTCATGAAGGTTGATGAAGGTCAAAGAAGACCGCAGACAGAGTAGAGGCTAGGGAGACCAAAGACTTCAAACCTCATTCAAGGAAAAGGATCCTGTGGTGAGTATATTACCGAGCACATCAACCCAATAATTGCTGCAGCATATGAGCGCCTGGCGAACCTATGAATAGCGTTTCGACAACTTAGCAAGGAATCGTTCAAAACTCTGTACACCGTGTACGTCAGGCCTATATTGGATCATGCAGCACTAGTATGGAACCCACACCTGGTCAAGCACTTCAAGAAATTAGAGAAAGTGCAAAGATTTGCAACAAGACTAGTCTCGGAGCTATGGTTAAATGAAATCGACCTGACGACACTGGAGGACAGGAGAGTGGGGGACATAATAATGACATATAAAATGCTGAGAGGAATTAACAAGCTAGATAGGGACAGGATGTTTCAGAGATGGGACACGGCGACAAGGGGTCATAACTGGAAGTTGAAGACTCAAACGAGTCATAGGGATGTTAGGAAGAATTTGTTCAGCCACAGAGTTGTTAGGAAGTGTAACAATCTTGAGAGTGATGTAGGGGAGGCAGGATCCATACATAGCTTTAAGAAGAGATACGATAGAGCTCATGGAGCAGGGAGAGAGTGGTCCTACTAGTGACCAGTGAAGAGGCGGCGCCAGGAGCTGTGACTCGACCCCTGCAACCACAAATAGGTAAGTATACACACACACACACACACACACACACACACACACACACCACACACACACACACACACACACACATCACACACACACACACACACACACACACACACACACACACACATATACACACACACACACACATACACACACACACACATGGCATGGTGGCTAGCGCTCTTGCTTCACGCACGGAGGGCCCGGGTTCAATTCCCGGCGGGGCCGAAACATTTCGAAGTGTTTCGTTACACACACACACACACACATACATACAACAGGCCTAGTGTCTAATCGACATGTGTCTAGGACAAAATGGTAACTAACACACACACACACATACAAGCTAGGTGAACAAAGGCGGCAAACCTCGAAAAAGGAGAAAGACCTTGGGGTGAGTATAGCGCCGAGCACGTCTCCGGGAGCACACTGCGGCAGTATGTGGGCGACTGGTAAACCTAAGATTAGCGTTCCGTTACCTTAACGGGGAATCGTTCAAGACACTGTACACCGTGTACGTCGGGCCCATGCTGGAGTGTGCAGCACCAGTCTGTAGCCCACACCTGGTCGGGCACGTCGAGAGGTTGGAGGGAGTGCGGAGGTTTGCGACAAGGTTAGTTCCACAACTCGGGGGACTGTCCTGTGAGGAGGGGTTGAGGGAAATAGGACTGACAGCGCTGGAGGGCAGAGGGGTTAGAGGAGACATGATAGCGACATACGGGATGCTGCGGGGAATCGACAGGGTGGATAGTGACGGGGTGTTCCGGAGAGGGAGCACGGAAGGGGGCGCAACTGGAAGCTGAAGACTCAGGTGAGTCAGGGGGATGTTGGGAAGCGTTTCTTCAGCCATGGAGCAGTCAGGAAGTGGAATAGTCTAGCAAATGATGCAGTGGAGGCAGGAACCATACATAGCTTTAAGACGAGGTATGATAAAGCTCATGGAGCAGGGAGAGAAGCGACCCAGTAGCAGACAGTGAAGAGGCGGGGCCAGGAGCTGAGTCTCGACCCCTGCAACCACAATTATGTGAGTACACAAACACACACACACACACACACACACATGCACGCATATACAACAGGCCTAGTGTCTAATCGACATGAGCCTAGGACAAAATGGTAACACACACACACACACACACACACACACACATACTCACACACACACTCACACTCACACACACACTCGACCCCTGCAACCACAACTAGGTGAGTACACACACACACACACTCACACACACTATCTAAGGTATGGAAGACATCAAATGTATTCCCAATTTTTAAAAAAGGAGAAGGGCTCGAAGCACTAAACTACAGACCAGTGTCACTGACATGTATAGTATGCAAGGTCATGGAGAAGATTATCAGGAGAAGAGTGGTGGAGCACCTAGAAAGGAATGAGCTTATCAATGACGGCCAACACGGTTTCAGGGACGGGAAATCCTGTGTCACAAACCTACTGGAGTTCTATGACAGGGTAACAGCAGTAAGACATGAGAGAGAGGGGTGGGTAGATTGCATTTTCTTGGACTGTAAGAAGGCGTTTGACACAGTTCCACACAAGAGATTAGTGCAGAAGCTGGAGACCAGGCAGGGATAACAGGGAAGGCACTACAATGGATCAGGGAATACCTGTCAGGAAGACAGCATGGTACGTGGCGAGGTGTCAGAGTAGGCGCCGGTGACGAGTGGGGTTCCACAGGGGTCAGTCCTAGGACCGGTGCTGTTTCTGGTATTTGTGAACGACATGACGGAAGGATGATGTGAAGTTGATGAGAAAAATTCAATCGGACGAGGACCAGGCAGAACTACAAAGAGATCTGGACAGGCTGCAAGCCTGGTCCAGAAATTGGCTCCTGGAGTTCAACCCCACCAAGTGCAAAGTCATGAAGATTGGGGAGGGGAAAAGAAGACCGCAGACGGAGTACAGTTTAGGGGGCCTAAGACTACAAACCTCAAGCAAGGAAAAAGATCTTGGGGTAAGTATAACACCAGACACATCTCCTGAGGCGCACATCAACCAAATAACTGCTGCAGCATATGGGCGCCTAGCAAAACTAAGAACAGCATTCCGACATCTTAATAAGGAATCGTTCAGGACCCTGTACACTGTGTACGTCAGGCCCATATTGGAGTATGCAGCACCAGTTTGGAACCCACACCTAGCGAAGAACGTAAAGAAACTAGAGAAAGTGCGAAGGTTTGCAACAAGACTAGTCCCGGAGCTAAGGGGTATGTCCTACGAGGAGAGGTTAAGGGAAATCGACCTGACGACACTGGAGGACAGGAGAGATAGGGGGGACATGATAACGATATATAAAATACTGAGAGGAATTGACAAGGTGGACAGAGACAGAATGTTCCAGAGATGGGACACAACAACAAGGGGACACAGTTGGAAGTTGAAGACTCAGATGAATCACAGGGATGTTAGGAAGTATTTCTTCAGTCACAGAGTGGTCAGGAAGTGAAATAGTTTGGGAAGCGATGTAGTGGAGGCAGGGTCCATTCATAGCTTTAAGAAGAGGTATGATAAAGCTCATGGTGCGGGGAGTGACCCAATAGCGACCAGTGAAGAGGCGGGGCCAGGAGCTATGACTCGACCCCTGCAACCACAACTATGTGAGTACACTCACACACACACACACACAGATGGACTATTCAGCAAGACTGACGAACTGAAAGAGATGAGAGGGATAAACATGAGAGGCAAATGACTTTATAATGGGCATAACTGATTGGAGACTAACAGTAGTAACTGCCGAGATCTACAACCTGACACCAAACAGTAAGAGACCGAGAACGGGGTTTTATGATAAAAAAAAGTATCAACATAAGTTCATATGATTAAAGTAAAGCTATTGATGATGGGTAATTTCAAGCATAAAGAAATGGACTTGGAGGACAGGGACGCCGTGAGAGACTGGAAATATGTGGGGCTAAAATGATGCAGGTGGTAAGGCAAAAACTGTGTCAGCACGTAAAGGACATGATAATAGAGAGAAAGAGGAGGTGATGAACCAGCAACACTGTATCTGGTATTTACCATAAATCCAATTAACAAAAGTAGAATATGATAGCCCCTTGTGTGCTAGCAACCATACAGTACTAAACGTAGAATACCGTGCAGAATTAAACGTTTAGAAAAGAATGACAGGTGGAATATTAAAGAAAACAGTCAGGGAACAGAAAGTCGATCAGTAAGATAATGGCCAGGACCACGGAAAGAGCCCCAGCACATTCCTCTGCTTATTCACTGACAGTTGTTCATTACGACTTGTCATGAGCACAAGTAATTATCACATTCATTCTCAAACCCCTCTAACCCATATTGTCTATATTTTTTTATGTTTAAAGACTATATGGATTTAAAAGATGTGAAAATGGATGTATCATGAAAGGTTTTGGGAGGCAGTCCCCTTCCCGCAATCAGATTTTGGCTGTTAAATAAAGGAGAAGGGATTAACCAAGGAATTAGAGTAAAATATATAAATCAATAAAGCCATCATGTCTTGTCTAAATTTTGAATTATTTACGGTAGCCAACACAGGTTTATTGTTTTATCAAGCCGGCCGTCTCCCACCAAAGTAGGGCGACCCAATAAAAGAAGAAACACTTACTTTCAACATCATTATTCACTCCAATGTCTTGCAAGAGGGGCTCCGATACAGCAATCCAAAACTGTAAATATCCTCACCCCTTCTTCAGAGTGCAGGTACATATTCAATTACAGCTAATCGGTTTTCCTGAATTCCTTCATACAAGTTACTTTGGTCACCTTCCATCAACTCGTCAAATCATAAAAACCTCTTGCCTCCATTTACTTTTATCTAACACGCTCTTCCTCACTCCTGAAGGATGTTATACCTCCCTAGCCAATGCATGAAATCACAGTTTCCCTCTCTTCATCAACATTTAACAGTTTCTCAAAATATTTCATCCATCTTCCCAATATCTCCAACTCTCCATCTAATAACTCTCCTCTTCTATTTTTAACTGTCACATCCATTCATTCCCTGGGCTTTCTCAACTTATTACTCTCACTCCAAAACTTTTTCTTCTCAGCTCTTTTTCTCTCCATATACTCATCCCTCCTTATATTTTTCCTGCTTTACAAAAATCTCATATGCTAACTTTTTTTTCTCATACCATTCTATGTACCTCATCATTCCACCAATTACTCCTCTTTTTTCCTGCACCCATCCTCCTATATCCATAAACTTCTCCCAAACACTCTAACATGCACCCCATACCTCTTCAACCTTTTAATTTCCTATAGTCTCACTAGCCCACTATTCAACCAATAGTTGCTTATACCTTTCCCTAATTGCCTCCTCTTCTAGTTTATAAACTCACTTCTCTCTTACTTACTGATGCCATTCTCCTTATATCCCATCTACCTTTCATTCTTACTGTAGCTTCAACTAAAAAAATATCTAATATATGTTGCCCATTTATTAACTTGCACATCCAGAAGTCTATCCATCAACTTGTTATCCACCAATACATAATGCAACAAACTACTGTCATTGCTCCCTATATCATATCTCGAATAATTATTTATCCCATTTTTCTTAAAACAAGTATTATCTGTTACCAAACCTCTTTCTATACAAAGTTCAGTCAGAGGTCTCCCCATTATCGTTTACCCTGATACCCCAAACTTACCTACTACGCACTCTACTACCTTTTCCTTCACTTTAGCATTAAGGTTCCCTTCCACAATTACTCTCTGATTTGGTTCAAAAGTCCCCATTCCTAATATCTCTCAAAATCTGTCTCTCTTCTATACTCCTCTCTGCTACAGTTGCATAAACGCTTAGTATAATCTACTTTTCGAATCTAATCCTTATTTTTCTCCACATACTCCTTGAATTTATATATTTATATTCCCTTCATTCCTGCCAAACTGATCCTTCAACTGCTACTCATTCCTCAGGCTCTAACTCTCTCATATACCCCTGACCTAATCCCATTTATTTCTCCCCATTGAAACTACCTACCCCCTTCTGCTCTTTTTTTCGCTTAGAGCCAGAACATGTAGCTTCTTTTCAGTCATAACACTGGCAGTCTTCTTTTTCTTATCATCTGCACTGCATCCATGCACATTCAATATATAATATAATATATTATCTTTATTTACTACAAGTACATGTACGTGGTATACAGGCCTAGCTGACATCAATGATATACTACTATATAGGAAGCCCCTTGTTATGCTGAGCATTTCAGGCAAATCAGGTCCTTGTCCCAGGATGCGACCCACGCCAGTCGACTAACTCCTAGGTACCCATTTTACTGATGGGTGAACATAAACAACCGGTGTAAAGAAACACAGTATTGTTTCTACCCGCGCTGGGAATCGAACGCAGACCCTCGCCGTGTGAAGCGAGAGCTTTAGCCACCAGGCCACGGGGCAAGATTTAAACTTGAAACAAGGCATCTGTGAGGACATTTAATGTTCCTTTGATGTAGGAAATTTTTATAGCACATGAGGCATGCCTTTCTGTTCTTCGTAAATAAAGCTTATGAGATTGTGGACAGTTGAAACTTCTTTAAGGAAAGGTGAAGTGCCTGTATGCATTACAAATTTCACTGAAGCAAGAATCAAACCCAAGGCCTCCTTCGTTGCATAAGACAGCTGATTTTCTCAAGGTTGGTGGAAAATGGTACACAGGGTGCAGGGACATATTTGCTATGGATCTTGTAGAAGTACAGCCCCTAAACCCTCTTCACTGGCGTTTACGTGGATGACAAAAGGTCGATCCATGTCAGCGCTATATATTTCTGGGGAAGAAGATAGGAATTTTTCGATTCTTATAAATGTTTTTTTACACTTTCGTCTACCTAAGTTGTACACGGCATTATGTCGCCCCTCCCCCACACATGTACCAAAACACAAACACATATCATTAAAGATTATAATATATATATTTGCACACTTAATGAGGTTTTAATACTTGGTGCCGCGTCCTTTACGCTTAATCACGTCCCTCAGCTGTGTAGGAAGACTCTCACACAAATTCTTGAGGGTTTGGAAAGGGATATATTCCATGCCTCATGTAGAGCAGCCTCCAGCCGCGGGATGGAACTGATATCCCTGCCCAGTAAACTTCATTTCACTATTGACCAGAGGTTCTCAATAGGGTTTAGGTCTGGGAATTGCCTGACCAGTCATTAAAGAACTTCACTTCACAGCCACTGAACTACAGATTTTGGTGGTATGACACGGTGCACCGTCCTGCATAAAAACCGTAGCACCACACTTGTCAAACGCCTCAAGTAACTTGTCACACAATAACTCCAGGTAATTATACTGGTTCACATAGTGTTTTTTTGGGAAGTACAATGAGTTCACCAACACTCTGAGCACTGAAACACCCCCAAACCATGAGCGAGTCTCTGTGTTTGATGGTCCCACATGGGACCTAGTGGGTCATTACCTCTGTGCCGGTACACATGTCCCTCACGGTTACAGGTGACGGTGAAGGTTGCTTCATCACTCCAAAGTACTTCACACCACTGTTGAGGAGTCCAGTGAAGATATTTATTTGCATGATCCAGCCTATGTTTCTTCTATGGCTTGGAGAGGAGTGATTTCTTAACCTGGCGGTGACTACTGTAGCCCAGTTCTGACACACGTCTGTTAACAGTTCTTACAGACATCTCTGAGAGAAGATGTGGGTTATTTTCTTTCAATTCTCTAGCAGTTATCTTAGGTGTACTCTCTAACTGCTTCTTTAACACAGTTAAGATACAAACAGATGTCTTTTTCGAGGGCCAGGGTGAGGTGTGGCAGACACCTCCAACAGCCTTGAAACGCTGCACCCAGTTCCTCACTGAACGCTCACACACACCAACATTCTCCACTATTTATTTCGTCTGGTGCCCAGTTTTGTGAAGGCCTATGATTTGAGCTATAGTTTCAGGTGTTAAAGACTTCCTTTTACCCATAATCAAACAAGTATAGCCCCAAAACCAAAGGGAACACCGGACAAAAGATGGGGCGGATGATAGACAAAAGTGCAACACTTCCTCTGACCACGGCAGCCACGTGAGCACTGAGGAGTCACTGTAGAGTGTGGTGGCAGGCCTGACGTCATGCTAACGGCGGCTACCCGGCTAATGCACTGACGAAAAAGACCCCCCTGTGTGGTAGGCCTTATATTTTCGTCACGGCATTATGCTGGGGCGTTCACCCGGCATAATACCTTGACTAGCACTGTATATATTAATGTAGAGCTTGTCCATTGCACACTTTGTAAGGTTCGTAATGAAACGATTAAGAGCTAACTTATCAAACAACAGTATCATTGTACACACGTAGTTCTCCTAGGTGTTACCATGCACTGCTGAGTCACTGGGATATGACTCAACGCCTTCAGAATCGAGGGTGACTGTGTAAAATGCGTTGAATGGGTTAAGCGCAATTTGTCCTGAATGGAAAAACACAGCAATTATAAATATCTCAGAGAATAATGAAAGTTGGGTGTAATAAGAATGTCACAAAGAATGAAATCAGTCTCTTCCCTCAGAGCATATTTTTTCAGGCTGACACAATATGGAACTGTCTATTTAATAGGTCAAACATCCTGAATACCCGCCACATCAGTCCTCCTAGCGTATTTAACTGTATAACATCCTGGAAAAGGTCAGGTTCTGAAGTGATGAGAAGAGAAATTTCAGAGGCTTCCTTATATGTCAAGTTATGCAAAAACATTGGAAGATTGTACAGCATTTCCAAGTTCTTAAGTCATACCAGGGCACAAGCACAATGTTCTTAACATTGCTTAGATAATAGTAAAACTCACATTACATAAACAGTTACCTGCTTGTGACCAGGACACTCCCCAGCTCACTTCCAGCAGCGATATTCTCACTTCCTGTTAGAGGCCTCAATTATATAACACACATCACCGATTCCCAGTCGGGTGGTATCCCAGTCTCCCACCAATAGCAACACCATTACCGGTGGTATCCCAGTCTCCCACCAATAGCAGCACCATTACCGGTGGTATCCCAGTCTCCCACCAATAGCAACACCATTACCGGTGGTATCCCAGTCTCCCACCAATAGCAACACCATTACCGGTGGTATCCCAGTCTCCCACCAATAGCAACACCATTACCGGTGGTATCCCAGTCTCCCACCAATAGCAACACCATTACCGCTGAACCTTCGATCTCACCCACATTACATGTTTTTCCTGTTTTTTAACTTTACTTTCTAGGAGTTGTTGAGTGCACCGGATATACACCTTTGTAATAATTGAAATGCTCTCTTTAGAGGGAAAGGGTGTCAGAATAAAAGCTTTTCAATCTACAAGTGTCCGTGTAGAAAAAAATTCATTTGCATATATTACTTCTTGAGTAAATGTGTGAATGACTGTGATAGGTTGTTTGCTCCCTGAACTTGCTCGTTTACAGGTGTTTACTTCAGCGCCGCCTTACTGCCACTTAAGTAATTTCCCTGGTGGCCTTAAACTTACGTATAGGTAGAGACAAGCTTGGTTTTCTAATCTCTTTTAAGTTCTCTGCTCAGGATTTACTCTACTTATTTTGGTTTGCGTTATCATATCCACTCGTTTCATGTGTATACTTTACTTGTCTATTATTTAAGCAATGTAATTATATCACATCCATAGCTTTAATGGATGTGATATATCTCTCATCCTACCTTATTTTGGGAAATCCCAGCTATGACAAAGAGCTGTGTATTGCATATTCTCTACTTTTCCTTACTTGTAGACTCGGTGCTACTTGTGTCTACGAGACGATTTTGCCTCATTTGTACAATTTATCATGACTTAGCATCACTTGAGTCCATCTGCCTGCCAGTCAACATGATTTATGTCAGTTTACTAAATCAGAATTTTAGTCTATCTCATCAGCAGCTGACAATTGACTGGGGAAGATCCCTACAGTGTTTTCCATACGTCTTGTTCTGGCGTTGGCTGCACACCTCCCTTAGTACTCCACCATCTATTTTAATTTGCGGAGCCACCTGATTTGAAGATTAGTTTACCTGATTTATCCTAACATATATGTAACTTCAATTCCCATTCTTTACAAATAGGCTGGAAATAATATGTGGATGAGTGTTACTGAACCTGCTGCAAGATCAAGTTTAAAATCTCTTACAGCCGGTGATTCAGACTTGATTTCCATTACTTCTTGTGCTTCGTTTCTTTTGATCAATTTCAAGATTATTTCTGGTGGGTTTCATCTTTACATTAATATTTCCATTCATATTATAAACATAATTATAACAAAACTATATAGCTATTGTCATCTGCACTTATCCTTATTATTTACGTTATTTATCTATACAGTTTTTCTAAGCAAAAAGCTGGGATCTTGTATATCCTCAAACTGGCTTTCAGGTTTCGAAAATCCGAAAATTTTACTAACATCAAAGCCCTAACACCAACAACAGTAAGTTGGGAATGGACGAGTGGAAACATTTTTCATGTACACATGTTCAGGAATAGAGTTATGCAAGGCATCATGAGGTATTCTGGAGTTACCGTTAAGAAGTAACCAGAGATTTTTTTTCCTTCCTTGTACCTTTATATTTAATTTCGTTCTTAATTCGATAACGCCTCATCCAGTGTGCGTTTAAGCTGAAGAAATCATACAGGAGACAAGAATCGCAGGAAGAACTAAAACCAATAAAGGAAATTGAAAAATAATACTTCTTCTCTTAAGCCAAATCTAAGGAAAAAACAACATCCAGTACTGGGTCCCTGGGCGAGATAGGACATACAGAGATCACAGCCAAGAATGAGTGAGATACTAAAGTCCTAGTACGACTCAGTGTTCAGAGACCCGTTACCCAGACTAAGGGTCGATAATCCAAATGATTTATTTACGAACGAGACCCAAAATTTGGTGATCTCAAAAATCTCTGATATTATCCTAACACCACACGGCAATGAATGACATGCCCATGCACTCTGCCCCAGGCCCAGACTCATGGAACTTGGCGTTCATAAAGAACTGCAAGAAGCCCCTGTCACGTGGCTTCAGCATTCTATGGAAAGAGAACATGGACAGAGGGGTCATCCCACATTCACTAAAAACAACAGACATAACCCCACTCTAAAAAGGTGGCAGTTAAGCAATTGCAAAGAACTACAGAACGATAGCACTAACATCCCATGTCATAAAAATATTTGAAAGGGTTCTAAGAAGCAAGATGGCCAACCACCTAGATATCCATCAATTACACAACCCAGGGCAACACAGGTTTAGAGCAGTTCGCTCCCGCCTGTCCCAGCTACTGGACCACTATGACAAGGTCCTGGATGCTGTAGATATAGTATACACAGTCTTTACAAAAGCCTTCGACAAGTTTGATCATGGTGTAATAGCGCACAAAATGCGTGATAAAGGCACAGTACTGACTACCATCCTATTCCTCATCCTCATATCTGACATAGACAGAGATGTAAGCCATAGCTCCGTGTCTTCCTTTGCGGATGTCACCCTAATTACTATGACAGTGACCTCCATCGAAGACACCGCAAAACTCCAAGTGGACATCAACCAAATCTTCAAATGGGCCACTCAAAACAATATGAAGTTCAACTACTCAGATATGGAAAATTTGAGGAAATTAAAATTGCATCAGGATATACAACAAATTCTAACCATACACTAAAACGAAAAGTAATGTGAAGAACCTGGGAGTGATAATGTCAGAGGATATCGCCTTCAAAAACCACAACAATGTATCTACCGCACCTAGAAAAATGATAGGATGGATAATGAGAATCTTCAAAACAAGGGACGCCAAGCGCATGATGATTCTCTTCAAATTTCCTGTTCTCTCTAGGCAGGAATACTGCTGTACACTAACTGCCCCTTCAAGGCAAGCGAAATTGATGACCTCGAGAGTGTACAAAGAACTTTCACGGCACACATAAGTACGATAAAGCACCTAAATTACTGGCAACGGTTGAAGTCCCTTGATTTGTATTCCCTGGAATGCAGGGAAGAGATACATGATAATATACACTTGGAAAATCCTAGAGGGATTAGTACCAAACTTGCACACGAAAATCACTCCGTATGAAAGCAAAAGACTCGGCAGGAGATGCAACATTCCCTCAATGAAAAGCAGGGGCGCCACGAGTACAGTGAGAGACAACACAGGAAGTGTCAGGGACCCAAAACTGTTCATCTGCCTCCCAGCAGACATAAGGGAGATTACCAATAGACTCCTGGCTGTCTTCAAGAAGGCACTGGACAGGCACCTAAAGTCAGTACCTGACCAGCCAGGCTGAGGCTCGTACGTCAGTTTGCGTGCGGCCAGCAGTAACAGCCTGGTTGAGTAGACCGTGATCCACCACGAGGCCTGGTCTCAGACCGAGCCGCGGGGACGTTGACCCCCGAAACCCTCTTCAGGTATATTCCAGGTATGGTACTGTTCACTAATCGTTCTCTGTCTCCCGATGGAGTTGAGTGTGCAGCTGTCTTTCCTGACTCAATAATACTCTGTCATTTACTTCAATAGGTAAGTGTCTTTTTCGGCAGTTATATACAGTGCAATTCTCACTGCTGTCATACACACTGCGTCTGTATCGGCACTCTCATTCGTAGTTTCGGTCTCCCAAAGTTTATTGTAGGATATCCAGAAATTCGACGATCCTCAACCCTTCAAACCTCTACTAGATATATAATAAAAAAAAATTATTTTTACTCTTCTTATTCGGCAGAAAAAAAACTAACTCTCTGGTTTCACGATACACACACACAAAACACACACACACACACACACACACACACACACACACACACTGACGGGATCATGACAGAAATGTTAAAAGCAGGGGGGGGGGATATTGTGTTGGAGTGGTTGGTATTTTTTTAATAAATGTATGAAAGAGGGGAAGGTACCTAGGGATTGGCAGAGAGTGTGTATAGTTTCTTTATATAAAGGGAAGGGGGACAAAAGAGATTGTAAAAATTATAGGGGAATAAGTTTACTGAGTATACCAGGTAAAGTTTACGGTAGGGTTATTATTGAAAGAATTAGAGGTAAGACAGATAGTAGGATTGCAGATGAGCAAGGAGGCTCTAGAGTGGGTAGGGGGTGTGTAGATCAAGTTTTTACATTGAAGCATATATGTGAACAGTATTTAGATAAAGGTAGGGAAGTTTTCATTGCATTTATGGATTTAGAAAAGGCATATGATAGAGTGGATAAGGGAGCAATGTGGCAAATGTTGCAAGTGTATGGAATAGGTAGTAAGTTACTAAATGCTGTAAAGAGTTTTTATGAGGATAGTGAGGCTTAGGTTAGGGTGTGTAGGAGAGAGGGAGATTACTTCCCGGTAACTATTATATTTGTGGGTCTTAGACAGGGATGTGTAATGTCTCCATGTTTTTTTAATATATTTATGGATGTAGTTTTAAAAGAAGTAAATGCTAGGGTGTTGAGGAGAGGGGTGGAATTAAATTATGGGGAATCAAGTACAAAATGGGAGTTAACACAGTTACTTTTTTGCTGATGATACTGTGCTTATGAGAGATTCAAAAGAAAAGTTGCAAAGGTTAGTGGACGAGTTTGGGAGGGTGTGTAAAGGTAGAAAGTTGAAAGTGAACATAGATAAGAGTAAGGTGATGAGGGTATCAAACGATTTAGATAAATCAAAATTGGATATCACGTTTGAGAGAGGGAGTATGGAAGAAGTGAATGTTTTCAGATATTTGGGAGTTGACTTGTCAGCGGATGGGTTTATGAAGGATGAGATTAACCATAGAATTGATAAAGGAAAAAAGGTGAGTGGTGCATTGAGGTGTATCTGTGGAGACAAAAAACGTTATCCATGGAGGCAAAGAAGGGAATGTTTGAAAGTATAGTGGTACCAACACTCTTATATGGGTGTGAAGCTTGGGTTGTAAATGCTGCAGCGAGGAGGCGGCTGCAGGCAGTGGAGATGTCCTGTCTAAGGGCAATGTGTGGTGTAAATATTATGCAGAGAATTCGGAGCATGACAATTGGTAGGAGATGTGGAGTTACTAAAAGTATTAGTCAGAGGGCTGAAGAGGGGTTGTTGAGGTGGTTTGGTCATTTAGAGAGAATGGATGAAAGTAGAATGACATGGAGAGCGTATAAATTTGTAAAGGAAGGAATGCGGTGTAGGGGTCGTCCTCGAAAAGGTTGGGCGACGGGCTTGAACTTCCAGCAAGTGTGTGTGAGCGTGTTCGATAGAAGTGAATGAAGACGAATGGTTTTTGGGAACTGACGAGCTGTTGGGGTGTGAGCAGAGTAATATTTAGTGAAGGGATTCAGGAAAACTGGTTAGCAGGACTTGAGTCCTGGATATGGGAAGTACAATGCCTGCACTTCAAAGGAGGGGTTTGGGATATTGGCAGATTGGAGGGACTTCTAAACTGTCGTATCTGAGCGCCTCTGCAAAGACAGTGATTATGTATGAGTGAGGTGAAAGTGTTGAATGATGTTGAAGGTATTTTCTTTTTGGGATTTTCTTTCTTTTTGGGTCACCCCGCCTCGGTTGGAGACGGCAGACGTGTTGAAAAAAATGTATATATATATATATATATATATATATATACATACAAAACAACCAGGGAGGAAGCTGAATGATAGCTCTAGACCTTTCGTATTGCAATGTTGCAGAAATGAGCAGGAAGTCAAGGTAGGTCCATTCAAGGGAACGATTCTAGATAGAATGACATGGCATCAAGCAAACCAGTGCCAGATGGCAAAGAGATTAAGGCCAGATGTTAAAACCTAGCAGTACAGGCATATAGAAACCCATCGACATTAAATATTTAGTAATGACCTAGCGTACACAACATTAATGACATGACAACTATCACCAACATCCCGTCAGACTTTATATTGTATCATTATAAAAGACTTTATTATATTAAAGTCAAAGGCATCTGACCTCTATCAGTAGGGACCTTTTCAAGAGGGGCTCCTTGGTGCAGTGAAGAGGCTATCAGTTTGAGGAATTAGACCTTTTGGTCATCTTCCTCAGACCGAACCTAATTACCCTCCAATCCCCCCTTCCCTTTCCTCTTCCTCCTCACCATCCCTCCACTTTCCATTTCCTGTTTCTTCCTTTGAGGTTATAATATAATAATAATATAATATCTTTATTTCTACAGGTACATGTACAAGGTATACAGGCCTAGCCTACGTCAGTGACATACTACTATATAGAAAGCCCCTTGTTATGCAGAGCATTTCGGGCAAATTAGGCCAGTTTGTCCTAGGATGTGACCCACACCAGTCGACTAACACCCAGGTACCCATTTTATGCTGGTGGGTGAACATGGACAACAGATGTCTTAGGGAAACACATCCTAATGTTTTCCGGCTGTACTGGGGATTCGATCTCCAGACCTCAGTGTGTGAGATGAGTGCGCTAGCGATCGAGCTATGGGACAGCGTCCCGTAGTTCCTAGACCTGAGAAGGGGTTCTGGGGTCCATCTCCTTCCATTGTGGTCCTTGGTGGTAGTGTAGTTTGCCGTGGAATCTGGATCATCTAGAGATCCCGATCCTTCTCCGGTCTTTCAGGTGACGGGTGTATCTCTGGAGGCTGCCTATTGGATTCCAGGTGGTGGTGGCACAAGGAGGTATGCTTTGTGTCGGGTTTCCGACCGTCCTCCTTTTTGTCCGCCGAGATAGCTCAGTAGATGTGAGGTTGCTATCCCAGATTACTGGTTTACTGGCTTGAAGGGTAAGGTATGGCACGGGTTCCATGCCGCATCTGCACTACCGGCTGCACTGAGGTTGTCCTCTTGGGCACAGAAAGGAAGACTTGCGATCCTTTACCCCTGGGAGCTACCCCTCCACGCTCCCCCTTCTTTTTTTGTCTTAAAATCAAAAGAAAAGAGTGACCTAACCATGGAGTCCCAAGTCCATGAACCTCCTCCTCCTGTGTCTCTTCCTGTAGCAGCACCCTCTGACGACACTGCCTTGTTATCTAACCATTCTTCGGGCCTTTCTACAGCCCCTGTATCTTCTGAGGGTGACATTTTGTCCCACACTCTGGATACAGAGGCTCGGCCTGACTCCTTTGACACCTCCAACTTCCGCACCTCTTTGACTATGCTTCCGCCTCTTTCCGTATAGTGCGACGGCTTTCTGATCACGTGCCCACCTCAAAATGGACCACCTCTGGTAATGTACCTAAACAACAACGACCTTCTTCTTATGACACTATTTCGACTGCCTCTCATTATACTCAGAAAAGACCAACACGACAATCACTTCCTTTACATACTACGCATTATAGCACGCAATGGACGAAGTTTTTCACTTTACAACTATTATGAACACAGGTAATGGGAATTGAAGCAAACAAACTCAGTAGTAGACTATAATGTATATTTTCCCTTCACCCTCTATATACAGATATGTACGCTATGTACAATATATACAGTTAGAATAATAAGTGTACACCCCAGTGACAGATGGCAAAGCAGAAGCCAGAGAGAGTGCACCGTACTCAACCAGCAGGTAGGCAAGTCTGCCAATGCAAGTGAACCACGTTGCTTCAGCTTTGGCGGGCTTGCCTGTGATTGGTCAATGAACCAAGATACTGCTTCAACAACGAGTACCCTATTGATCGTCAAACCCTTAGCACCCAGCTCACTGGTTGGGAGGCAGCCTATATGGGAGTGTGACATATGCCGAATAAATTGTAACATACTCTTTGCATGCCACAACAACCAACATCTTCAGAATATTTTTCTGATCATAGTATCAGTAAGGTGATCCTACGCCATGTTGGTCGTAATATTCCGTTTCATGCTCTCAAGAGAGGTACACGAATCGTCACAGTACAGAATGCTAGCCAAGCTCACAATCTTTCTATCTTTAGATCCATATATGCCATTCCTGTGACAATTGAAAAACATCACTCTCTCAGTGGTACTGTCATCCTACCACATATGCAATTTCCAGACATGTGGTGATGACATTCTAGAACAGCTTGAGCTGCAAAACCTCCCGAGCCTTAAAGTAGATGTGTATGTACTGCCTGCCCACGGGCTGAGATGCTACCCCTGCAATATAGCACACTTAACTTTTGATTGCTGTGAGCTTCCATCTTCGGTTTATATTGCGGGACACTGTTTACAAGTCCGACAGGTGACTCCTACACCACAACAGTGTAGAAAGTGCTGGTGGTTTGGCCACCCGGCAAAATATTGCAGGTCCATGGCTGAATGCCCAGTCTGTTGTGCCGATGACCATACCAATGCACCATTGCGCCTTCCTCCCTTCTCCCTTAATTGTCATGAAGCTCATCCATCTTATTAGTGTCGTTGCCAGATTTACTTGAATGAACGTGAAATCCATTGTCTCAAAGAGACAGAAGGCTTTACTTATGCCATCTCCCATATACACCTCCAGAGGAGACTTCCCCGTATTTCTTATTCTCGAGTTACTAAGAGACCCCCAGCCCTTTTGAGTTCCCAATTCTCGCGGTCTTCCCTACGACCACATCTTCCACAGTCATCTCTGTATCTAACTCCTACTGTTCTCCAATCTTCATCTCACACGCAAGCTTCTTTGTCTACAAGACCTTGCACAACAGCTCCTTCCCCCTCGCCTCTCTACTTCAAAGTCCAACAAATTCCCAAAGGGTAAATCTCTTTCATTTCCAGTCTCAGTACCTGGATCTTTACCTCTTATTTGTTCTGTTGCTAGTGTGGAGGTCCATCCTTCCCCTCGTACAGTACCTTCCTCTCCAGTCCCCTCCCAAGCTTCTTTTCAAGTTACCTCTAACCTTGGTAAATTTCGTCGTCGCCCTGGTCTTTACTCACCCTCCTTCTTCTGTCTCCAATATCGTTCCACATACAACGTCCTTGATCTCTGAAACAACTGAAGCTATCTCCGACTACACTGATGGACACCGATTCACCTCTTGTTGCTCTTCTTCACTCTTCTCCATCTGCACAACTCCTTTTCTCGCAGTGTTCCAGCCCTTCGAGTCCGTAGATATCTCTACCTTACGATTTCTTGTATCATTCTCTTCGCAAATCATGGTTTATTTACAGTGGAATATCCGCGGCCTCAGAGGTAACAGGGGTGAGCTTCAGGTGTTGGTCTCCCAGTTTTCCCCTGTTTGTGTTTGTTTACAAGAATCCAAATTACGCTCTGCTGTTATCCATCCCATCTGGGGCTATGTTTTATTATATTCCTCGGATCCTTTTCCCAATGGAACCTTTAATGAAAGTGCCCTTCTTATACGCACTGGTATTCTTTACCATCGACTCTGTTCATATTTCGCTGCAATATACTGCAGCCTACATCCACTTGAATAAGTGGTATACAATTGTTCTTTGTATCTCTCTCCTTCTCGGGAATTATCTATCCCAGTTGTTGCATTTCTGGTATCTTACTTGGCGATTTTAATGCTCACCATTTCCTCTGGAGGGGGTCTCACTTTGACCCTCGCAGAATTCATTTGGAGGCTTTTTTCACTTTTCTCCCCCTCCATGTTTTAAATAAGGGTACTCCCACCCATTTTGATCATAGTACTCAGTCTCTCTCTCGCATCGACCTCTCTGTTTGCTCTTCCTCAACTGCACTAGACTTTACCTGCTCTGTCATCCCGGACTTTCCTGACAGCAATCATTTTCCAATCATCCTTACTTCTCATTCGTACTCACCACCTCCTCGCAGCCCACACTGGCAATTTGACTGAGCGAATTAGGACCTTTACTCGCATCAAACTGCTTTTAGTGAGGATCCTTTTTCGTCCTCCATTGATGAGATGTTGCACCTCTTTTCGATCTCAGTTTTAACTGCAGCTTCATATTCTATACCCCAAACTTCGGGCAGGCATCCTCAGAGGTGCGTGCCTTGGTGGTTTCCCGCATGTGCTCGTGCCGTACGTTTGAAACGCGCTGCGTGGGGCAGATATAGGTACAATAGGACCACAGAGAGCCTCTTTGATTTTAAGTGGACGAGAGCAGCCGCTCACCGTGTCATCCGTGATGATAAATGCAATTGTTGGCGGGATTATGTTTCTACCGTCACTTCGGCTTGCTCTATGAGTGTAGTCTTGAAAAAAGTATGGAAACTGAGGGGCAATTGGACTCCCGACCCGGCTCCCATCCTTCAGGTTGCCAGTGTAGCTACAGCTGTCCCTCTTGACGTTGCCATCCATCTGTGCCCCTCGTTTCTTTCCTCCAAATCTGCCAGAGCGTTTGAGCCCTTAGACTTTTCTTCTAGCAGAGAAGAGTCTTACAATGTGCCTTTTATGCTTCTATAATTAGTCAACACTCTGCTTGCTGATCATTGGCAGCTGGGCCGGACGGCATTCATATCTGTATGTTTCACCATTTACATCCGTCAGACATTGCGGTCCTCATACATCTCTTTAATCTTATTTGGAAGCGAGGAGTTCTGTCCCAGCTGTGGAAATCTGCCATTGTACTGACCTTTCGTAAACCAGGTAATTCGGGACTTAATGCCTCCCACTATCGTCCCATTGCTCTTACCAGTGCGGTTTGCAAGGTGTTGGAACATCTGATAACCAGACGTTTGGTGTGGTATTTAGAGACACACAATAGTCTCTCCACTAGTTAATATGGCTTTCGTAAGGGTCTTTCCCAATAACTACTCGGTTATTGCAATTTGGAGACATAACATCTTGATCCAAGCTCACTCCTTATGCCTCCGAGGCAACCTACCATTTTTCCTTAAGAACTTCTTATCCGAGAGACATTTCCGTGTTCGGGTTAATAATATGCTTTCCCCGAACTTTGTCCAATCTGAAGCTCCTGCCAAGTGTGTGTAAAACAGACCTGTAATTGTGTTTCATGATGGTAGGATTCCTGGTGTCTTTTTTCTGTCTCATAATCATGGAAGATTTCAGGTCCGTCTTGCTATTTCTACTTGCAATTACGTCACACTACACTTCCATGTACAAGCATATATATACACACCCCTCTGGGTTTTCTTCTATTTTCTTACAAGTTCTTGTTGTTTATTTCTTATCTCCATTTGGAAGTGGAACAGAATTCTTCCTCTGTAAGCCAAGCGTGTCGTAAGAGGCAACTAAAATGCCATGAGCAAGGGGCTAGTAACCACTTCTCCTGTATATATTACTAAATGTAAAAGGAGAAATTTTCGTTTTTTCTTTAGGGCCACCCTGCATCGGTGGGATACTGCCGGTGCCTTCCTTCCCCTTCAGATTTATACGCTCTCCAAGTCATTCTACTTTGATCCATTCTCTCTAAATGACCAAACCACCTCAACCCCTCTTCAGCCCTCTGACAAATACTTTTAGTAACTCCACACCTCCTAATTTCCACACCGAATTTTCTGCATAATATTTACACCACACATTGCCCTTAGACAGGACATCTCCACTGCCTCCAGCCTCCTCCTCGCTGCAGCATTTGCAACCCATTCTTCACACCCATATAAGAGTGTTGGTACCACTATACTTTCGTACATTCCCTTCTTTGCCTCCATGGATAACGTTTTTGTCTCCACAGATACCTCAACGCACCACTCACCTTTTTTCTTTCAACAATTCTATGGTTAACCTCATCCTTCATAAACCCATCCGCTGACACGTCAACTCCCAAATATCTGAAAACATTTACATCTTACATAATCCCTCTCTCCAATGTGATATACAATTTTTCTTTATTTAAATCGTTTGATACCCTCATCACCTTACTCTTATCTATGTTCACTTTCAACTTTCTTCCTTTACACACCCTCCCAAACTCGTCCACTAACCTTTGCAACTTTTCTTTAGAATCTCTCATAAGCAGAGTCTCATCAGCAAAAAGTAACTGTGTCAACTCCCATTTTGCATTTAATTTCCCATAATTTAATCCCACCCCTCTCCCCAACACCCTAGCATTTACTTCTTTTACAACTCCATCTATAAATATATTAAACAACCATGGTGACATTACACATCCCTGTCTAAGACCTACTTTTACCGGGAAGTAATCTCCCTCTCTCCTACACACCCTAAACTGAGCCTCACTATCCTCATAAAAACTCTTTACAGCCTTCAGTAACTTACTACCTATTCCATACACTTGCAACATTTGCCACATTGCTCCCCTATTCACTCTATCATATGCCTTTTCTAAATCCATAAATGCAATGAAAACTTCCCTACCTTTATCTAAATACTGTTCACATATATGCTTCACTGTAAACACTTGATCTACACTTCCCCTACACACTCTAAAGCCTCCTTGCTCATCTGCAATCCTACTCTCTGTCTTACCTCTAATTCTTTCAATAATAACCCTGCCATACACTTTACCTGGTATACTCAGTAAACTTATTTCCCTATAATTTTTACAATCTCTTTTGTCCCCCTTCCCTTTATATAAAGGAACTATACACACTCTCTGCCAATCCCTAGGTACCTTCCCCTCTTTCATTCATTTATTAAATAAAAATACCACCCACTCCAGCACTATATCTCCCCCTGCTTTTAACATTTCTATCATGATCCCGTCAGTTCCAGCTGCTTTACCCCCTTTCATTCTACGTAATGCCTCACGCACCTCCCCCACACTCACATCCTGCTCTTCTTCACTCCTAAACGATGTTGTACCTCCCTGGCCAGTGCATGAAATTACCGCCTCCCTTTTTTCATCGACATTTAAAAGTTCCTCAAAATATTCCCGCCATCTACCCAATACCTCTAGCTCCCCATCTACTAACTCCCCTACTATGTTTTTAACTGACAAATCGATTCGTTCCCTAGGCTTTCTTAACTTGTTTATCTCACTCCAATTTTTTTTCATTTTCTTCAAAATTTCTTGACAGTGCCTCTCCCACTTTTTCATTTGCTCTTCTTTTGCACTCTCTCACCACTCTCTTCACCTTTCTTTTACTTTCTATATACTCTGCTCTTCTTATAACACTTCTATTTTGTAAAAACCTCTCATAAGCTACCTTTTTCTCTTTTATCACATCCTTTACTTCATCATTCCACCAGTCACTTCTCTTTCCTCCTGCACCCATCTTCCTATAGCCACAAACTTCTGCCCCACATTCTAATACTGCATTTTTAAAACTATCTCAACCTTTTTTAACTCCCCCACTACTCATACTTGCACTAGCCCATATTTCTGCCAATAGTTGCTTATATCTCACCCTAACTTCCTCCTCCCTTAGTTTATACACTTTCACCTCTCTCTTACTTGCTGTTGCCCTTTTCCTTTTGTCCCATCTACCTCTTTCTCTAACTGTAGCTACAACTAAATAATGATCCGATATATCCGTTGCCTCTCTATAACCATGTACATCCTGAAGCCTACCCATCAATCTTTTATCCACCAATACATAATCTAACAAAATGCTTTCATTACGTGCTCTATCACACCTTGTATACTTATTTATCCTCTTTTTCATAAAATATGTATTACTTATTACCAAACCTCTTTCTACACATAGCTCAATTAAAGGCTCCCCATTTTAATTTTCCTCTGGCACCTCAAATTTACCTACTATTCCCTCCACAACATTTTTACCCACTTTAACAATGAGATCCCAAACCACAATTACTCTCTCACTTGGTTCAAAACTCCCCACACACTCACTCAACATATCCCAAAAATCTCTCTGTCTTCTACACTTCTCTCTTCTCCAGGTGCATTAACACTTACTATAACCCACGTTTCACATCCATCCCTTATTTTACTCCACATAATCCTTGAATTTATACATTTATATTCCCTCTTTTCCTGCCATAACTTATCCTTCAACATTATTCTTTAACTCATTATTCTTTAACTCATTATTCTTTAACTCATTATTCTTTAACTCATTATTCTTTAACTCATTATTCTTTAACTCATTATTCTTTAACTCATTATTCTTTAACTCATTATTCTTTAACTCATTATTCTTTAACTCATTATTCTTTAACTCATTATTCTTTAACTCTAAATCTTTTTGAAACCCCTGACCTAATCTCATTTATTTCTCCCCAGTGTAACTCTTCTACCATTTTTAGCTTTGTTTCACTTAAAGCCAGGACATCCAGCTTCTTTTCATTCATAACATCTACAATCGTCTCTTTCTTATCATTCGCACAACATCCACGCACATTCAAACATCCCACTTTGACGGTTTTTTCCTTTTTCTTTTTAGTAAGTTATACAGGAAAATTGGTTACTAGCCCATTGTTCCCGGCATTTTAGTTGACTTTTACAACACGCATGGCTTACGGAGGAAAGATTCTTATTCCACTTCCCCATGGATATGAAAAAAGCAATAAGAACAAGAACTGTTAAGATAAAATCGTAGAAAACTCAGATGAGTGTGTATACATAAACATGTACATGCATGCGTAGTGTGACCTAAGTGTAAGTAGAAGTAGCAAGACGTACCTGAAATCTTGCATGTTTATGATTCAGAAAAAAAACACCAACAATCCTACCATCATGTAAAACAAATACAGGCTTCCTTTTTACACTCACTTGGCAGGACGGTAGTACCTCCCTGGGTGGTTGCTGTCTACCAACCTACTACATATATATATATACGTGTATATATATATATATATATATATATATATATATATATATATATATATATATATATATATATATATATATATATATATATATATATATATAGGTCAGGAATTATTTTTTAAAAGGTTGAAAAATGAATTCAGTATTACAACATATCAATATTAAACACTGAATCTCGTTCAGCTCCTCTAAAAATGGATGTGATCCTAGTACGCAGCAAACATTTCCCTTATGGATGGCCATGCTGAGATGCTGATAAATGAAAATGGCCATCCTTGGGTCCCTAGTGGTCTCAATGAACCTGGAACCCAGCTCGTTCAGGAAACCTTTGGCAGTCTCTTTCCATGATCCCAGTGTCTTCGATCCCACTGGGATACATTGATATTGAAGGATTATTTCTCTGTATACTGTATCAACATACATGGCCATAAGTTATTCAACATCTTACCAGAAGATATCAGAAACACTGCTGGGACCAGTGTAGAAGTCTTCAATGGAAGCTGGACAGGTATCATTTTCATAAGGTGCTAGATCTATCAGGCTGTGATGGATATGTGAGGCAGTGTGCCACCAACGGCAACAGCCTGGTTGAGCTGGCTATCACCAGACGAGCCTGGCCGGGCTCCGGGAGAAGAAAGATCCTCGGAACTCATCAGTGGTATTACAAACGTCCTTGATGATCTTGTACTTTTCCCTGTGAACCGATGCACCTCCCTGTTGCCCACTGCTGTGATGGATGTAGGTGTCAGTCAGTCTCGACACGCAGGTATAGTTCCATGATAAAATGCTTGTCGTTCTTCCAGGGATAGATTTTGACCGCTTCTGAGCGGTTTGCGGGATTGTGAGAAATGCTGAACGCTAAGAATTGAGGCTCTCTCTCAGAGCCAGGCTCGCTGCTGAAGCAAGACTCCATTTGATAATGACGTTGACTTTATTGTGTCTCGAGGATCAGCCCGTAGCTTAGGAGCAATACACAAATACCCTCACATAGGAGAGGGCAGCTTACCACGACGTTTCGGTCCGACTTGGACCATGTGCAAATTCACACTAACAGAAAAGAGGTAGGTTAGGAAGGTTAGGTAAGGTTCGTCACATAACAGAACAAGTGTTTCCTGACGCGGGTCTCAGATGATGACCCGCCGTTGGAGCTTTTGGTCATCTGACCGATGCCTTCCGCTGGCTTATCGGTCCACCCGTTTAAAAATTATGGTCATAGTTATAACCATTTAGTACAGAAAAGATAGATGTAGGTAGTATATACAGGCCAGGTGGCAGTGACGGGACGTGGTGGTAGTATAAAGTAGGGGGAGTGGTTGGTGTGTGTGTGTGTGTGTACTCACCAATTTGTGGTTGCAGGGGTCGATTCACACTTCCTGGCCCAGCCTCTTAACTGATCACTACTAGGTCCTCTCTATCCCTGCTACATGTGCTTTATCAAACCTCATCTTTAAACGATGTATGGTTCCTGCCTCCACTACGTCACATTCCAGACTATTCCACTTCCTGACAACTCTATGGCTGAAGAAATACTTCCTAACATCCCTCTGACTCATCTACTTCCAACTGTTTCTGTGACTTATCTCTGGAACATACTGTCTCTGTCCACTTTGTCAATTTCTCGCGGTATTTTATATGTCGTTATCATGTCTCCCTAACCCTCCTGTCCTCCAGTGTCGTCAGGCTGATTTCCCTTTAACCTTTCTTCGTAGGCCATGCAGCTACGTTAGGTCTAAATAGTTATGGTGTTCTTCACTTTATTAATAGCCTATCATTACTCGTTGTCTAGGAAAATTTTGCATTGCTTAGCTTTTCGAATGTAAAGTTATCTAACAATATTATTTCTAAATTTATAAGGGCTGTCCGTTAGAGTTCCACATACATTTTGTTTATAGTAAAAACCAGGTTGACTCTCCTGGTACACCTCAGAAGTCGAGTATCTCTTGCTGTTTCCCCAGGAGGTGAGGCCGCTGCTCCCTTACATAATGAAATCACTGTCTTCTGAAGCACTGTATCTTGTCCAACCTGGCTATTTACAACAAATTCAGAACCATCATTTCGGACTGGCTGACCTCTTACCTGGTCAGAAACGGTAGTAGTGGTGGCATGCATTATGCGCTGAGCAATTTTCTACACTTGCGCTGCCAGTCCGCGCCTCCTCGCTTCCTTCACTTCCGTTACTCCACAGCTAGGCTATTCCTTCAAAATTCTTGCTCCCAAACTCAAGCAAGACCAGACGTATTTCGGTCGCTGCGCGATGTGTATTCGTGCATATATATATAGTAGTACCTCTACTTACGAGCTTAATTCGTTCCAGACGGCTATTCAAGTGCCGATACCGAAGGAATTTTTTCTCATAACAAATAATGAAAATTAGATTAATCTATTTCAGACTCCCTAAAATACACTTACAAAAGCACCTACAAAAATACACTTACAAAAAAACCTACAAAAATACACTTACATAAAAAAACAATACCACGGGTGGGGGTCGAACCCGCGGTCACATAATTGTTCGAGTTGGGAACTGCTCGTAAGTAGAGGTACCACTGTATATATATATATATATATATATATATATATATGTCGTGCCGATTAGGTAAAACTTGTGATTTTGGCTTAAATAGCAACGCTCACCTTGCCATATAAGACAAGTGAAAATTTGTGTATGCAATAATTTCGCCAAAATCATTCTGAACATAACGCAAAAAATATATTTCATTGTGCTTGTTTATTATTAAATTAATGTTAACGTATCTAAAATATATTTAGTTGGGTTAGGCTAAATTAAATTGCGCTTGTTGTAATAAGGTTAGGGAGGTTTTCAAAGTTTCTCTTGGTACAAAATTATAAATTCTTACATTAACATAAATGAAAAAAATATATCTTTAAACGTATAAGAGAAAATTTTAGAAAGAACTTAATTTTAGATGAGTTCTTGCTAATTGACCAGTTTTACCTAATCGGCACGACATATATATATATATATATATATATATATATATATATATATATATATATATTGTGGAAATTATTCCACGGAAACGTTTATAGTGTAAGCTTAAGGAACCATTAACATAACGATTGTATAATATATTTGTCATATTAGACAGATTTAAGCAATTATATATAGTAAATAATAATTTTAGGAGATAATAACATCGTTTAGAGACCTAATGTAAGTAGGATTAGGTAAATTAGTAGAATTAGATAAAATAGCTAGTGTTTCGTATTTGAATGTAGGCAGATGAGAGACGCTAGTAATCAGTTACATATCAGATCTCATAGAGGTAACACCTATCATGCAAGTTTAGCAGAACACCGGTAGAAACTCACAAGGACTAAAGAACTACTTAAATTATAGAGCTTCTTCAAACGTAAAGGGGTACGACTTGTATCCTGAAGTGCCCTCCGGACGAGACAAACGTTCCAGTCAGCATAATTGGCCAATCTTTCTGTTGGAACGTGAGTTGAACGTTCATGGGAAGGAGGCAGACGGAACATCACAGGACGTTCACCACCCCAGAGGTATTGAGTGTAGGACACACCGCACCTCATCATTATTGGTGAGTTAACTTGCCGTTGTAGATAGGTGATACACAATATTATTCGCAAATGTTATGGGGTATTTTTGTGGACTTCAGTGTATGAGTCATTTGTAAGTGTGGGAGATGACCCGGGGTGTCCGTGTCTACGGTTCTTGCTGGAGGCAGCTTGCAAAGTGCCAGTTCACGCTGATGGTCCTTGACTATAACCCATCATATACGTATATATATTTATGTATATATCGTGTCGAATAGGTAAAACTGCTCAATTAGCAAGAACGCATTTAAAACTAAGTCCTTTCTAAAATTTTATCTTATACGTTAAAAGATAATTTTTTTCATTTGTTAATGTAAAAATTAATTATTTTGTACCAAAAGAACCTTATAAAACTTACCTAACCTTACAATAACAAGCACAATTTAATTTAACCAATCCAACTAAATATATTTTAGACAAGTTTACAATAATTTAATAACAAACAAACCCAATGAAAAATATTCGTTAGGTTCAGAATGATTTTTGCGAAATTATTGCACACAAATTTTCGCTTGCCTTATTCGGCAAGAAGAGCGTTGCTATTTATGCTAAAATCCCAAGTTTTACCTATTCGGCACGACATATACATATATACATCAATAACAACACTGCGACTAGCCATGGACTCAAACCCATGTTGTTTTGGGCAGCCTCATTGAGAGCAAGAACCACATGATGCTCTAACTAACAGGACCACCAAATCCTACAAGAATCAAGCACCCAACAGAGCTAGGAGTGTTACCTTGATCTGAGGATATATGGTGGTGTGGGTGCCTCTGAGCTAATTTCATTCTACTCCCCGTTTGGTGTCTAGCTTCAGCAAACTGTATTTCATATTATTGTAACAACAAACGAGTGGTATTGATCATTAACAACACTGCGACTAGCCAAGGACTTGAGCCCATGTTGTTTTGGCAGGCCTCATGATGAGCAAAAACCATATGACGCTTTTACCCACAGGACCACCAAATCCTACAAGAATCAAGCACCCAGCAGAGCTAGGTGAGTTACCTTGGTGGTAGTCCTGTGGGTTAGAGCATCATATCGTTTTCGCTCACCATGAGGCGGGCCAAAGCAACATGGATTTGAGACCTTCGCTAGTCGCAGTGTTGTTATTGATCAATACCACTCGTTTGTGGTTACAATAATATAAAATACTGCTTTTTGAGGCTAGTACACCAAACGGGGAGTAGAATGAAATTAGCTCAGAGGCACCCACACCTCCGTATGTCCTTGGATCAAGGTAACACACCTAGCTCTGTTTGGTGCTTGATTCATCTAGGATTTGGTGATTCTGTGGGTTAGAGCGTCATGTGGTTTTCGCTCACCATGAGGTAGGCCAAAACAACATGTAGGGAATTTTCTGTAGAACATAAGCATAAGTTATGTATTTGTACAAGAATGAGGACACTTAGCTTAGTTGCAGTTACAGCCTTCAGCAGCTGTATCCAGAAGACTTCTACATGAAACAGCTGTTCTACAGCCCTGGAGCTGCTGAGGGAAATGTAAGCATGATAATAATTGCCCCTGAGGAGCCTTGTCATTATATCATTAACTGAATACTGACTTCATGACTACACTTACGGTTTTGGGCTCAAAAGCCCACACCTCACTGCCGTCTATAGGACGGTTTCAATCACCTTGCATTATCAGAAACTGCAGCTTCCCCGATTGACAAGTGAGATTGAAACCTACCCTGCTCGTTGTATCATGAGCTATGGTGTTGAATGCACCATGTACGACAGATATCACAGATATCGGTGACTTGATAAAAGCTGAAGTGTCCTTAGGAATGTCACACATCTTCCACTCAGTCTGGAAATTCGCAACACTCGCACTGGTATACTATGTTCCACAAGATTTGTCCTTTATTTCACAGGAAGCTGAGCTCACTTCTCTGTAGTCTTTATACCGCGAATATTGAGATTGTCTGAGGCACAGTAACTCACAACCATTTATGTGTTTGTTCTTACAGCGTGAAGCACGAGTTCCAAATTAAGAGTTCATATTTAAATCTGCCCTGTGGTGCACCCTCTTCGCCCTCGCTTGCCCTCACTGATGATTGCAGCAGTATTTCCTTTCCTTGCCAAACTGTAATGGAAAGCAATACAAGATTCTTATTTCTCGATGTCTGGGCAGAGATGACAGTTTATGCTAGCCTCAAATTGCAAATAAAGTGGATGCAGGCTTTTCCTTAATTTTCCTGCTACGGTAAGAGAGTTATTTTCTTGCATTATCCCACAGTGGTTGCAACACTGGTCTCTTGCAAAGAGAGTATGTGACTTATGCCTTGTCATCTGCTTCCAATTAAATTGTTGATCATGCAGAAGCAAGAGAGGCTATCAGCCCCTCTGGAGGGCTGAGTCTCTCAGGGGGCTGAAAGGGGTTGAAGGGACTGATACCCCCCTTTCTGTAGAAATTTTCTCCACACTGGGGGGTGGCGGAGGTTCGCCATAGATGAATTATTCATCTATTAACATTAATTTGATTTTCTCACTCGCCACCACTGCTGACTGTCTTTTCTGAACATATTTAGTCTCTGGGGTTTCGGGAGAATCACTAATTTTGTTTTCAACACTGTGTAATTCTAACAGCACTAATTTATCTATTGTCTGCTTATTCACTACACCTTTGCTCAAAACATTAACTGTCCTGATGATTCCATTAGCATCAGGACTATTTTTCCAAAAAGCCATTGGAACCTCGGACCATCATTCTCAATAATCACTATGTCACCAGGTCTTAAGAACTCATGATTTTCAGTAACACCAGCTCCATAGAAGTGTTCTCTCAATGAGGTGAGATAGTCTTCTCGCCAAATTTTCTCCCAACGTTCAATCACTTCATTAAGGTGTTTGAATTTACGTCTGAGTTGCTCAGGTTCGAAATAAGTAGGACCATCTATGATTTCTTTATCATTCATGGTTGGAACAGGTTCGAGCCTTCTGCCATGGAGTAAATGAGATGGACTTAACATTTTAAATTGTCCAGATCATCGGTAACATAAGTTAGAGGCCTGTTGTTGACTGTATTTTCTATTTCAGTTATAACTATTCGAAATTCTTCTAAGTCGATTCGCTGACGATGAAGAGTCTTTCTTAAACAACGCTTTATGATGCCTATGATTCATAAAACCCACCTTGACATGGGGTCTTAAGAGGAATGTGTCTCCAACGACAACTGCGTTGCTTCAGCATCTGTTGTACCTCTGGCTGATCAAAGATCTTGCTTATATAAGCAGCACCAGCAACAAAGTTCGTTGCATTGTCTGATATCATCAGCCTGGGACATGCCCTTCTGGCTGCAAACCTTCTAAATAATTTGATAAAGGTTTCAGCAGACATGTCAGTGGCTACTTCTAGGTGAACTGCTCTAGTCGTAGCACAGGTGAACAAACAGATGTACACCTTAATGGGAACTTTGTCAACTGTTTTAGTTAAAATTATTGGTCCAGTGTAATGTACACCTGTCACCTCA
>WNWK01009005.1:0-62500 GCA_009830355.1 Cherax destructor
ATGTCTATGGTGCATCCAACAAAATAAGCAGACTCTTGGATGTCACCACCGCCCGCCTCCGGCTGGGTTACAAGTATCTTTGGCGGGTTAAATCACAACCACCAGATGTAGACCAAACAAAATGTAAACTTTGTCAGTTGATTTTGTCACACCCTGCGTCATTATGTACTGGAGTGCGACAAAATTAATGAATTCAGAGACAACTCACTCAGAAATGTTCAAGATATGTCAAAGTATTTTATCCACAGTGGTATATTACAGACCATTCTGGAAAAATACCCTGACTTTGCTCCCTGTAAATAAAGCATTGCTACGTGTGTGTGTGTGTGTGTGTGTGTGTGTGCGCGCGTGTTGATTGCCTTTTTGTCCTGTGCACATGTCGATTGAAGGCTGGGCCTGTTGTGTGTGCGTGTGTGTGTATGTATATATATGTGTGTATGTGTGTGTGTGTATGTGTATATGTAAGTGTGTATGTGTGACCCAACAATAAAATTTGCACCAAGAACTCATTACAGTTGTGACTGGGTGTAGACTAGTGAAGTGTTCATTGCGTTATAATTTGTTCATGATTGTAACCATGTATAAACGTAAGTAAGTAAATTTACTTACATGTTTCATTACCTTTGTAACTTGTGAGTTCCTTACCTTTGTAGCTTGTTAGTTCATTACCTTTGTAACTTGCTCAGCTATCATAACTTTGGGGTCCAGTCCCTGGACCCATTATGTACCTCTGTAATCTTTTGACTACCGCCCACAGGATGGGTATGGGGTGCATAATAAAGATATCAAACTAACTATGTGTAAAAAAAAATTGAAAGAAATTCGACGAACAGAAACAGCAAAAAAATTGACAGGTTATACTGCCCCTTTAGCTCCCGATGATCCAACATGGCCACCAAGCTTCCTATGTTCTTTTATATTGTTCTTTTTTCTTGGGAGGGAGAGTTGCTTTGCTATATTATGTTTTGTTATGTTATGTCATATTATATTTTATTGTGTAATTTTATGTTAATAATATTACATAATAAAATAACTTAACATGGAGATAAATGGTATACAGTACCGACACGATAAAAAGTAGATATACATTCCTTTATTGACAAGGTTTCACACACACAGTGGGCTGTATCAAGTCACAAACAGACCTGAGCAGAGTACTGAGTATATATAGGAAGCAAGGTGACTCGAAGAGTCACGTGGGGAATGTTGAAGTTGACTGCTGAGAAGAGGTTGGATTTGACAAAGACCTGCCTGGCATGGGCCAGTAGGTTTGTTGCTGTTTAGGATAATGTTAAGAAGTTTTCTGGCAAGGGGTTCAGCTATGTTGCAAAAGTTTCGTTTTAAAGTCTACCGAAAACCGACCAATCAACACGATCTTCTCCACTTCTACTCTCACCACAACACCAAAACTAAACGTGGTGTAATCATAGCTTCTTCCTTCGTGCCCTAAGGATCTGTAGTAGTGAATTCCTTGAGGAAGAATGTTCCTTCATCGAACAAGTATTTTCTAAACTTCACTATTCTTGTCACTTCGTTAGAGACTGCAGACGCCAGACAAGACACAACAGAGAGGAGATACTAACCCCGTTGCCAAACACGTTTCCAACATGTTTTCCAATACCACATTACCAGTATCTACCCCCACATCCACCATCATAAAAGGCATCATCACTAAGGTACACCACATGATTCCTCTTTCCTCCTGCACCTACCCTCCTATAGCCACAAACTTCTGCCCCACATTCTAATACTGCATATATATATATATATATATATATATATATATATATATATATATATATATATATATATATATATATATATATATATGAATTATCTTATGGAAGATTAAGTTTACCCAGAAATCATTATTAAACAATTTAACAAGTTTATCTTTATTCTCATATTTTCACTTGTCTAACCTTTTCTAGACTATAATAAAACATTAGCCCCCACACACAACATAAACGTTATTGGACGAAAATAAAAACTAGCAGTTGGGGATATTCGATCCCTTCACAAAAATAATTTAGGTAGTGGCTCCAGTACACTGGCCAGTTCGCCTCTGTCTTACTAAGTTACTATGTTATGGTGTCATGTACTGTGTTATGGTGTCATGTACTGTGTTATGGTGTCATGTACTGTGTTATGGTGTCATGTACTATGTTATGTTAATTGTTTTATCATGGAATTACCCAGGTAACTGCAATCAAGTCCCTGTTCCAGACTTTCGCTTAGCCGATTTCATGGGGCTGAGAAATTACCTAGGTGGGCTAAATTGGGATGACCTGACTATGGATCAGGTAGGTGGTTTTGTTTGCCAATATGAGGGTTTTCCAGAGCGTAGTTCTAGCTGCCCAGACAATTTTTGTTCCGAGTAGGGAAATTAGACCTTACAAAAATGATCCTAAATGGATGAACAATAGATTAAAACATCTCAGTGGTCAAAAGAGAGGCATATATAGGCGTATCAAAAGAGGGGATGAACAGATAGGAAATCAATATTTTCAATTAAAGAGAGAAATAAAAAAAAAAGGAATAAGAAAAGCAAAAAGGGATTATGAGGCTAAGGTCGCAAGGGATTCGAAGACTAACTCAAAAGGGTTCTTTCAGGTATTCAGAAGTAAGATTCGGGACAAGATAGGCCCACTTAAGAGTAACTCATTACAGATCATGGACAGTGATAAGGATATGTGTGAAATTTTCAATACTTACTTCCTCTCAGTTTTTACTCAGGAAGATACTAGCGGAATACCAGAAATAATAAATTATGTTCAACAGGAAGATAATAGACTATGCTCGAGTGGGGTAACTAGTGACATGGTCCTCAGACAAATAGAGAAATTAAAAACTAACAAATCCCCAGGCCCTGATGAACTGTTTGCAAGAGTTTTATAGGAATGTAAAGAGGAACTTAGCAAACCTCTGGCATATCTTTTCAATATATCACTACAAACTGGCATAGTGCCAGACAAGTGGAAAAGGACAAATGTAATACCGATTTACAAGGCAGGTGACAGGTCCTTAGCTTCGAGCTATAGACCAATAAGCCTTACCTCCATAGTTTGTAAATTTATGGAATCAATAATTGCCGAGGCAATTCGTAGCCATCTTGAAAAGCATAAATTGATTAATGAATCTCAACACGGTTTTACTAAGGGGCGTTCCTGTCTTACGAATTTACTAACTTTTTTCACTAATGTGTTTGAGAAGGTAGATTATGGTAATGAATATGATATTGTGTATACGGACTTCAGTAAGGCTTTCGATAAAGTTCCACATCAGAGGCTACTGAGGAAACTTAAGGCACACGGAATAGGAGGTGATTTTTTTTCCTGGGTAGAGGCATGGTTGACAAATAGGCAGCAGAGAGTTTGCATAAATGGAGAGAAATCAGAATGGGGGCACGTCTCAAGCGGTGTTCCACAGGGGTCAGTTTTGGGCCCCCTGTTTATTACAATTTACATAAACGACATAGATGAGGGAATAAATAGCAACATAAGCATATTTGCTGATGACACCAAAATAGGCCGTCCAATTCATTCTAATGAGGACATTAGAGCACTCCAGGATGATTTGAATAGACTGATGCAGTGGTCGGAGAAGTGGCAGATGCAGTTTAATGTAGACAAATGCAAAGTTCTAAATGTTGGGCAGGACAATAACCATGCCACATATAAACTGAATAATGTAGATCTTATTACTTGTGATTGCGAGAAGGATTTAGGAGTTCTGGTTAGCAGTAATCTGAAACCAATACAACAGTGCATAAGTGTTCGCAATAAAGCTAACAGAATCCTTAGCTTCATATCTAGAAGTATAAATAATAGAAGTCCTCAGGTTGTTCTTCAACTCTATATATCTTTGGTTAGGCCTCATTTAGATTATGCTGCACAGTTCTGGTCACCGTATTACAGAATGGATATAAATGCACTGGAAAACGTACAGAGGAGGATGACAAAGTTGATCACATGTATTAGAAAGGCGTAGAATTTTTTTTTTTTATTTAAAATCAAACAATGTACAATACAAATACAAATTGGCCCCTTCCAACAAGTAAGGGCATAACAAAATCACATAAACCTAAATCTGTATGCACAAAACATCACAATAGCATGGAAAGGCTCATTCCATGAAAATATAAAGGCGAACACTCAAAAATTAATACTTTTAAACCACGTAATGCTAACACAAAAACCTACAAATAAAACTTAATCTATTTCCGGATATTCATGGTTGTCATAAACATTACATACAGCAATCACCTCAAAAACAAAAATAAGCTAATAACACTGAATAAAAACAAAAATAAGCTAATAACACTGAATAGATTTTAATACAAAAATTCCTTTAGCAGAACCTTCCGCAGCCCACTGACATGTACTGCTTTCCTACCCAATTAGAAATAAATCAAATAATTAAATAACATTGACAAAATAGAATACTAACAGTAAGATCACAAAACACCACTATCCCTTATATGTCTTGGCCTCAAACAACAGACCATACTAAAAAATAACATACACAAACATGTGAATGAAAGCAAAATGATGGGTATACAATCCCCACCCCACCCGGTATGCATTACAAACTTATAACAAATCAAATGACACAATATGTCAAAGACCTATAGAAACCAGGCCCTTATCTACTTTACAATAAGACAGATGTCATGTACTGTAGTGCACCTTGATTCACCTAGCAAAGTGACACCCCTTCCCCCACATACACCATTCGCCCCTTACCCGCAATTGAACAATACAATTGCTAGAAAGGGTCAACTTTATAGTACATGATTACATATCGAACATTACAAACATCAATAAAGGTCAAATAAACATATGCTTGATAAGAATAAGTAAGCCTATACCATAAGCCCCTTAAAAGAACCTAGCTTACCAACAAACTCCACGGTACGCCCAATCCACATTTCAATACCATTGCCACCTCATTAATCAATACATATAATGCAATAGGTTTTCATCCCTATGCAGAGATAAGCCTTCAGATATCAATGATACCTAACAGGTACATGAGGCTAATAAAAAGTCCTCAAAACAAGGAAAAACCATCTGACAAGCACAACACTCAAACACAATACATGCACACCAAGCGCATGAAACCTCAATGCCCGCACAGTCAAGTACACAGGTAAACCCACTCATACCACTTACATTGAAAAAAAAAAAAAAAAAAAAAAGGATAACCCCCACCCCTTCCACCCCCGTCAAAAGTCTGGTCACCAGCAACCAAAACACACAGACATGATCAAAACTACCTTGTCACCCGTCACATCATTATGAACCCAAAGTCATCCCAGTCACCCTCACCCCCCAACCCAGATACTCCACTCATACACTCCACTAAACCTGATCGCCCAACACTCATAACACACACATGAAATTCCCCTGCCCCCCTCCCTGAACTCCTCAAAACCATACACCCATTCCCACCCAAAATGTCAAGCCCCCTTACCTATGCATGCAACAAATCACACAATACCATATCCCTATACTCATCCGAAAAAGCTATCCCCCAGGTACTCCCATACACCACCTGATTCCTACATTTATTCCCATACATACCACCCCCCAGAGCCTGTATTCGTTCCCCCACCCCATGTTCCCTCATTCTCCAAAACACACACACAAAATCAACCATTAAATACCATAAACTCCTCCGCACCCAGGTCCCCACCCCACCTATATCTAAACACAGAGCTCTCAAAACAGAGATACCCCCACCCCCATGTTCCGTAATACACCCCCATGTTCCGTAATACATCCATTCCCTCATGGGGCCCAACGCATCACAGAAATATATGACATGTAAAGCCGTTTCCTGCATCCCACACCGTCTACAGCACCCGTCTTGCACAATCCCCATCCTGAATAACAATGCCTTCGATGCGATGCCACCGCACCATGTAAAAACCTGTACATTAATTCCCTATCCCTAGCTCTGATACGCATCCCTTTGAATCCCTTCATACACCGGATATTCAGCCTCACCCTCGATAACCAACCTTTCCTCCCCTACCCTCTCCATTGCGCACGCCATCAAACTATGCGTCTGCCTCATGACCACCAAATTCCTTAATAAATCCCAACACTGCCCCAAAGATTTACCCCCCCTTCACCATTTGTTCACCTCACGCTCCACCATCCCCACACGATTACAATCCACGCCCCCCACACGCAACATACAACGTTTCACGTACAGACACAACAACCTACGTTCAACCCATATAAGCCCCAGACCGCCCAACTCCACCCGATTCCGTACCACCTCCTTCCTAAGCCAATGCTTACCATAGGCCCATATATACCTGAATACTTTAACCTCTAAACCACGCACATCCTCCTGCAACAGAGGGTAAATCACCTGACTGTATATCATCACGTTCACCGCTATCACCCTCTGTTGCAAGGTGAGATCCCCCGCCCTCCATCCTGCCAACCTACCCAAGGCCATTTGCACACATATACACGATACCACAAATTTTAATATTATCCACTATGACCCACCCATATCCCTCCCCCAATCTCCCGCCTACCCACCTCCAACAAACGCAATTTAGTCCCATTTATACTCATACCCGTAGCCTTGCAAAAAACTGTAAGATTCGCCCAATATTCACCAACACTTCCTCATTACCCACTAACACCGTGGTATCATCAACATACCCCACTATTCCAGTCTTACCACTCCCTACCTGCGCCCCACTCCCAATGCCTTCCTCTATCAAGCGATAGAAAGGGTCCTGCATACAAGCAAATAGTATCTGAGACAGAGGACATCCCTGTCTCAGTCCCCTGTCCATGCTCACCACCCGTCCCATCCGTCCATTCAGCTGCACACGCATGCACGCACCCCTATACACAGTCTCTACCCAATTAACCACCTCCTCACCAAACCCCTGTTTTCGTATAATCGCATACAACACCTCCCTCTAACACTGTCATAAGTCATAAGTCCAGCGCCAATACCCCACCCTCAGTCCTGTAATCGATATATGCCTTGATACGTTCATGCCCCTGAATCATACTTCTACCCGGTATTCCACACTGCCCCTCCGCAATCACCCTCTGTAACACACGCTTTAACCTATTCCCCAAGACCTTCGCAAAAATCTTATAATCAGCATTCATCAAAACTATGGGTCTATAATTACTTACCGTATTCTCCGCCTTCCCTTTCTTAACTAACACCACCACCCCCATTCCCTGTTCCCGCCCCATGCTACTCGTTTGCTTCATTCTATTCATCAACTCCACCATACATTCTCTCAAAACGTCCCAATGTTCTCTATAAAATTCATTCACAATGCCATCTATACCTGGCGCTTTCCCCTTACTCATACCATTCACCGCCACCCATACCTCCTCCTCTGAAATCCATCCCTCCAGACTCATTCTATCCTTCTCCCCCAATGTCCCTAAAATGCTCTCTTCTATGATACCCCTTTCACTCTGCCCCCCTCCCTTACTCTTCATATGTAACTCTAACCATTTATCCACATACACACCCATCGCCTCCGCCATCCGTATCCTTTGCCCCTTAACAAAACTCTCCAGATCATCCTTGACCTCCAAGCATTCCACCATCATGGCCTCCCTCCTCACCCTACAGTTACCCAATACATACCTTGACGGCCTGTCTCCCCATAATACATCATCCATACCCACTTTCAACCTGCACGCATCAAAACGGTTATTCTGTAGATCCCGCAATCTTTCCCTCAAACCCATTGTGAGGGAAAAGTCCATAGATAGGAGTGATGAAAGTGTGAAGGTATGTAGAGTGATGGTTGAGTGGTAGTTTGCTGGTTAAGGTGGGGTGAGTGTCTCGCTGCTGCTATACCCCCTTTTCACCCGGTGAGAGGTGTAATGCTAGGCTCCGGCTGCCGGTTGAAATCACTTGACTGACCACGCTCGACCTCACTGTAAGTACTTCACGGCTGCTCGTATCTTCATTATTTTATGTGTAAGAGCTTCACCCTTTAATTATTTTGGAGCTTCACTCATGTTTAAAAACATTCACTTCTGCTATGTCCTGCCTTGGTTTTTGGTAGAGTTAATTATTACAGTTTCGCCATTTCTTTTAAAGGCCTTATGCCTACTATGTAAATTTATGCTAGAGTGGTGAGTAATTATTGTGGTTTCATTCACAGTCCTCTGTGTCCGCTCGGATCATCGGATTCAAGGCTGAGTGGGGGGCTGGCGTACTCTCCAATTGAGAAACAGAGCAACCAACACCATTTCTGCACTTCACCAGTAGTACCTCAGTACACACTAAGAAACATTAGGCAACTGAACGTCACTAAGGGACAACTTTCAACTGAGTCCCTGACATCATTTGTGACATTGTAACAGTTTGGAAGACTGTTGGATTTGTGGAAAATCTCGAGGCAACAACAACAACAACACCACCACCACCACGGAGACATCAGTGATTCATTGCTTCGGTGTAAAGATCCTCACAGCTGTAAATATTTAGCTTTGAATCATATATATATCTTTTTGTTTTCATTTTTCATTTTTCTTTAATATAGGATTATTATACTCATATTTACGTATTTATTATTTAAATTTCATTCTATTAAAATAAAGTGTTTATTTTTCTTGTTATTAGTCTTTTTCTATTATACTTTTCCTGAGAAGATTGGCGACAACCTTCACAAGTGGCGACCTTGCCAGGATTCGAACCTGTTGACCCCCACGCTCATAACAACTTTGCAATAACCCTTCAAGATACTTTTGTAACCCATACTTCCAACACACCTCCTCCCGGCCTAACCTCTGAAAATATTCCCGAATACCCACCTTTGCCCTGCCTTCCCACCATTCCACCAAATCATCCGCCCTCTTACCCTGCTCCCACAATCCTGCCCACTACGTCCCAAAACACACCTTACTGTCAGCACCATCCAATAATCTGACGTTCAACTTCCAATAACCCTTATACCACCTCGCCACCCCATCCCAATTCACGTCCACAAGAACACCACGGTGATCCAAAAAACCCACATCAATCGTTTGAACCCTCTCACAACTACCTTCCCCGACACATAGATCCTATCTAATCTGGCCGTGTACCCCTTGCGAACGAAAGTATGCTGAACCCTAACCCCTCCCCCTACCACATCCCTCAACCCCGCACTACCCAATAAATCCCTTAAAGCCCCCAAATCACAACCTGCCCCCCGGGGCTCCACATCATGTTTCTTAATTACACAATTAAAATCACCCCCCAACTATTGCTACACCTGGCATTCCACCCAAAGCATAGATCATAAAATCATTCAAAAAGTCAATTTTCACCCTCTTAGAGTTTTCCGCTGGCATGTATACCCCTACAAAGCAAACCCTCACTCCACCCCATTCTCCCTCCACCCTGACCACCTTGTCCCCCCACACTCCTCCCACGCCAATAAAGTAAAAGGGCTTGACATCTTTATTACCACAGCAACTCCACCCTTTAATCGCCCTGAAGACCCCGCATACACATTATACCCTTTCAACTGTAAGTCTAGTCCATACCTATAGTTATGCTCCTGAATAAAACCCACTTGCACTCCAAAACGTCTCAAAGTACCCTCAACCCACGTTCTTTTAACCTCAGCCCTCAGCCCATTTACATTTATTGTTAAACACTGGAAAATAAGTGAGTGGGTTTACCTTTCGATCTCTGTGTAGGCTGTGTCACATTCTTACCCTTACCCCTGCCCTTGCCCACACTTCTACCACCCTTAGGACCCTCCTTGATACCTTCCCTTCCCAGCACCACTCCCATGTCTTTACCTGCCACCTCCACCAAAGGCTTCTTACTTGTCCTCTGTGCCTGCATCAAGATGTCATCACTATCTGAGATCGTACCCGATCTCTTCTGTGATCCACTCGACACTTCCATCACTTCACTACTATCACTCTGACGTACCTCCACACTCACGCTCTCACTCACTAATGCCGACTCCACCGGCCTTACACTCGCCAAGCCAACCTCAACGCTGGCGTCCTCCACCAGCACATCTCCATCTACAACACTCAATACCGGTAACGGGTCATCTAATAACCTCTGCAACACATCCACCAGAGGCATATCCGTGCAGCCCTCCACCACAGTTTCCACACCACCATCCCTGTCATGCTCTTCCACCTGCGATGCCAGCGGTACCGTGCGACAAGACTCTTCCACGCCCTCAACTATGTCACTCCAACTCCTGGGCTGCTGCTGTTTCCGTCCACCCTTATCCTTCTCGCTGTGGTCCTCCTTCAAACCCTGCCCAAGCGGTCCCTCAGCAGGACGTTGAAAGCCTCTTCTCATACAATTTTCCGCCATATGTTCAAAGGCCCCACAGATCCGACACGTACGTTGCTGTCCCACGTACGTCACGTACACCTGGTTACGAAACTCAGCCATGATGACGTAGGAGGGAATGGGTCTCCTTAACGACATCTTCAAGGAGAATGAACCCTCAGGGAGACCCGCCAGGGGCCCCTTGCTCCACTTTCCTTCCATAACCGTATGGACGACCCCATACTCGCTGAAGACACTTCCTATGTCCAACTGGTCTGCCTCAAATAGGACATTCCTAACTCTCACCCAAGTATAAGTGCAGGAGACATCCTTCAAACGCACCTGCAGAGTCGTGTTGACGGTGTATACTTTATCCTGGTGTTGATCCACCAATTGCTCATATGCTCTGGCCATCAGTAACTTCACGAAGATCCTGTTCATTCCATTTAGCACCACTCAGTATAAATCTGTAGTCTTGATGTTGTAGATGTCCCTCAGAATCGTTGGAATCACAGTAGCCACCACTGCTGGTTGAATCACACCAGTAACTATGTCAATACAGACAGTGTTGTTACGTCGTCTGCCGGCCGCCGCAATTTTACTGCAAATGGAGTTGCGCTTAGTTGCCACCAAGGGACAGAGCTCAAGGCAGCACACCCGTCCGCCACAAGAGCCGGGCTGCGAAAGGCGTAGAATTAGGGGGGATATGATTGAGGTGTATAAATGGAAAACAGGAATAAACAAAGGGGATGTAAATAGCGTGCTGAAAATATCCAGCCAAGACCGGACTCACAGCAATGGTTTCAAGTTGGAAAAGTTCAGATTCAAGAAGGATATAGGAAAGCACTGGTTTGGTAATAGAGTTGTGGATGAGTGGAATAAACTCCCGAGTACCGTCATAGAAGCTAAGACGTTGTGTAGTTTTAAAAATAGGTTAGATAAATACATGAGTGGGTGTGGGTGGGTGTGAGTTGGACCTGATTAGCTTGTGCTATTAGGTCGGATGTGGTACTAATTCTTTAAGTGGAAGTGACCTGACTACCTGGAGAGAGTTATTTCCAGGTGGGGTGCGGGTGGGTGTGAGTTGGTCCTGACTAGCTTGTGCTACTAGGTCAGATGCAGTGCTCCTTCCTTAAGTGAATGTAACCTGACCTGGCTGGGTCGGGGCTTCGGCTTAAGCCAATTGGAGACTTGGACTTGCCTCGCATGAGCCAGTAGGCCTGCTGCAGTGTTCCTTCTTTCTTATGTTCTTATGTCATGTACTGTGATGTGTGAATGTCAGTGAATATTATAAAGTTAATGTGTTGTAATGTACTGCGATGTTTGAATGTTAGGATGTATTATATCTTCAATGGTGTGGCACACAGAATCATTTCTTCAATTTTAATGTTTATACTTCAAATAATAATTAACGTTAATGTTTAGTAATTAATGTTAATGTTCAGTAACTAAAATAGTAAACTTCCATTTATGAATAAGTGCTAACATAGTTATTTTTCAAATAGGAAAACGTTCTTAAAAGTCGTAGTGATTCATAATTCAACTAAAATAATACAGAGACTTCAGTCTTATGTTGCAGAAGAAGCGGTGCAAAAAAAACAAAAAGGAATCTAAGAATATTTCATGATAAATAGAACAATTGAGGAGTGGCAAGAACTACAGGAGAAAGTTGAGAGCACAACAACTGTTTTAAAGAATTCGACACATGTGTAACATCTCGGTATCTTTAATTTGTAGACGTTTCGCCAAGTAGTAAATAGAATTAGATAATGTAGAGATCTGCAAATTAAAGATATCCAGATGTTGCACATGAGTCTTATTCTTCTTGGTGTCGGTGTTGCATACCATTGATATGCAGCTATTATAAAGTTTAACAATATTTATTTTAATAATAGTCAAACGCAAAACATTACTATCGAATAAGTAATTACAGTTAACTAAAAATCATATAAACTGTACGAAACAATAAGATAACAAAGACGATTAAGTTTAGCTAGTAAACAAAATTGTAATAATTCTTAGATAGCAATTATTGTTAATGTAACACCTCAGTGATTGTTAGTAATTATGTCACCAGTTATGACAGTTTCCTCTATAAAACAATTAACTAAATATGATGAATAGGATGCAAGATTGAAGAGAATTGACATGACATGACCAGACAGATGGACAACATAAGTAGTAGTAGTCATAATGATAATAGTAGTAGTAGTAGTAATGATAATAACAGTAATAGTAATAATGTTAATAGTAATGATAATAGTAGTAGTATTAATGATAATAATAGTAATAGTAATAATATTAATAGTAATGATAATAGTAGTAGTAGTAATGATAATAATGGTAATAATATTAGGTGGTCTGTTTAAAGTGATCAGGTCTTACGTCCCAGTTAGAGGAAAAATTGGATGTTACTAGTCACCAGAAAACCTGTATATAAGAACGATTCAGGCGAACTAAGTCAAGTGCAGGATCTAAGTCACTAGTTCGTTCCATAAGCCATTTAAACTGCAGGTTTTCTGGTAAGATAATAACAAGTGGACATAAATGGTGTAAAGTCTGAGGTGATGTTGTAAGATGCACAACAGATCCAACTGTAAGGTTGACTACAACTGATGGTGTATTATATACACCAGTGATGGTGTAACGTGAACTAAAGGTGATGGTGTAATGTGAACTACAGGTGATGGTGTAACGTAATCTACAGGTGATGGTGTAACGTGAACTACAGGTGATGGTGTTACGTGAACTACATTAACTCAGGGTTAGTGAACTGCGGCACCAATGTTAGAGACGGGATGTGCAGTAAGTTTTATTTTAATAACCATAGAATTGACTGGGAAAAAATAAACCAATAGCTATCAGACATATCCTGGAAATCTGACATGAGCGCCCTAAATCCCCACCAGTGCCTAGAGAAGCTGAATACAGAAGCATACAAGGTATGTATGAAGCACGTACCATTGAGGAAACCCAGAAGAAGATCAGATATATAGAGAGAGCATAGGAGATGGTACAGAAGAAGAAAACGGGTTACTGAATTGTTGAAAAACACAAATATGTTGCAACAGAGAGATAGTCTTAACCGAGAGATCACTGAATTGGAGCAAAAACTTAAGATGTCACACCTAACAGAAGAAGTACAAAGGGAACAAAGGGCCATACAGAATATTGCAAGAAACCCAAATTATTTCTATTCCTATGCAAAATCCAAGCTAAGAACTACCTGTAGAATTGGACCATTATTGAGAGGAGATTCGTATACTGACAATGAACTGGAAATGAGTGAAATCCTAAAAGAACAGTATGAGTCGGTGTTCAGCAACCCACTAAATGACAGCAAGGTAGAAAATGCAGAAATATTTTTCACTCCAGCAGAAGGCCGCGCAGACCAACTAAATGACATTAGTACAAATCCCATAGATTTCGGAAAAGAAATGGACAACATGCCCACTCACTCAGCACCTGCACCAGATTCATTAAATGCTCTATTTATAAAGAAGTGCAAAGTACCACTAGCAAGAGCCCTTAGTGTTCCTTGGAGAAAGAGCTTAGATCTAGGTGAAATACCGGAGGCCTTAAAGAGTGCAGACATAGCTCCTTTGCATAAGGGAGGTAGTAGAGCACTAACTAAAAATTACAGACCAGTAGCCCTAGCTTCTCACATCATAAAAATCTTCGAAAGAGTGATGAGACGGCAGATTACAAAGTTCATGGACCAGCCCAACCAACATAACTCGAACCAGCATGGCTTTAGAGCAGGACGATAATGCCTGTCACAGCTGCTGAACCATTATGACAGAATTACAGAGGCGTTGGAAGACGACCAAAACGCAGATGTGATTTACACAAATGCGATCATGGAGTGATAGCGCACAAAATGAGGGCCATGGTCATTACGGAGAAGGCAGACAGATGGATTTTTGAGTTCCCACACACAGAACACAAAAAGTAGTAGTGAACAAAAGCTCAGTGCCTCAAGGCACTGTCCTGGCACCTCTGCTGTTTCTCATCCTCATAGCAGACATAGATAAAAACACCCGGCACACTTTTGTATCATCATTTGCAGATGACACTAAAATAAGCATGAAAGTCACTACGGTAGAGGACACTGAAAAATTACAGGAAGACATAAGCAGGGTTTTCCAGTGGGCAGTGGAGAACAACATGACGTTCAGTGGTGATAAGTTTCAGCTGCTTAGGTATGGAAAGAATGAAGAACTCAAAAGGAACACTATATACCAAACTCAAGAGGGTCACCAAATAGAACGAAAGGAACACGTAAAGGACTTGGGAGTGATTATGTCAGCAGATCTTTCTTTTAAAGACCATAACAAGACAAAGATCACAACAGCCAGGAAGATGACGGGGTGGGTATTGAGAACCTTCAAAACAAGGGAAATAATGCCGATGGTGACACTCTTCAAATCGCTAGTGCTTCCTCACTTAGAATATTGCTCAGTGCTGACATCCCCATTCAAAGCAGGAGAAATATCAGAGCTGGAACAAATACAGAGATCGTTTACGGCTCACATTGAGCCAGTGAAACATCTAAATTGTTGGGAACGCCTTAAAGTCTTGAACATGTACTCATTGGAGCGGAGAGAGAGAGATACATGATAAAAATATACCTGGAAAGTACTCGGGACCTGGTCCCAAATCTGCACACTGCCATAACATACTGGAGTGAGAGATATGGGAGGAAATGTAAAATAAACCCAAGGAGGAGCAGGGGTGCGGTGGGGACAATAAGGGAGCACTGTATCAACATCCGGGGTTCCAGACTATTCAACATCTTACCAGAAGATATCCGAAACAAGGCTGGAACAAGAGGAAACTGGACAAGTATCTTCACCAGGTGCCAGATCAACCAGGCTGTGACGGATATGTGGGGCAGCCGGCCTCCAGCAGCAACAGCCTGGTTGACCAGGCAAGCACCAGACGAGTAGAGAAACTCTCGAAATTCTTCAAAGGTAAAGGTAAGATATGGTGTAACGTGAACTACATGTGATGGTGTAACGTGAACTGCAGGTGATGGTGTAACGTCAACTACAGGTGATGGTGTGACATCAACTACAGGTGAAAACAGCATATAAAATACAGACGAAGGCATAAAGTGCACACGACGAGTTATCTTTCCTCTCTGACTGATAAGTCAAAGTAAACAAATTTTTAATGGGGTCAGAGGATTTTTGGAGGTTGGGATTCTGGGAGGTTTGTGGGGGACTCTCGACGGGTCCGTCTCATGATGTTTACATGTCTCTTCTTAGGGAAAATTTTTTTATGGTGAAATATTCAGCATTCTTTGATGACTGACCAGCATGTTGATAGCTTATAATAACAGTAAAGACAGTGTAGAGGGTGATGGCTTACAAAGAGAGTGAAAACGATTATGTCGCTTAAAGATAATAACGAAGGTGTCAGGGGAACGCCTTCCGCCTGAACATAAGAATGGAAAAATAAATAAATGAATGATTCAAGGAATAATAATGAAGATATTTTTTAAAAAATAAGAATTGGCTGCTGTAGTTCCAGTATGATGTTGGGACAGGAGTATCTAATGCCCAGGATGGTCTTCTGATGTTTCAAATGAAATGGTGTTGGTTATCCTGGGTGGCGGAGTTCGTCCGATGTTTTGAAATTCATGTCACTACTTGGTTGTTGCACAACAATTCAGATTTTAGAGGCGAGGAGTCGTAATGTCCCACTTCGTCAAGTAGACAGTGATCTTGTTCCAATTAATACCGTCTACCCTGGTTGACGCTCTCGTAATAATAATCTTCCTGATTTGTCCACTTTTCGTGGCGCTCTCCTTCCTGCTCTTGATAGCCTGTTTTCTAAGAACCATTACCTTCCGCGCCGCTAACAACTTGCCCTTTCTTCTCTTAAATCTAACACTAACATTGTCATCCTCTCTTCTGACAAAGGTAATTCGGTAGTTATCCTTGATCAAGAGGATTACCTCCGTAAAGCTGATGTCTTGCTCTCTGACTCACGTACCTACACTCCTCTCGTTTCCAACCCTCTTGATCGCATCAAGAGAACTTTCAACAAGAAACTAAGGACTCTCTCCGACCTCTGTCCTTCTGACTTTGACCTTGTTCAACGTTTTCGTGTCATCTGTCCCTCTATGCCCTATTTCTATGGACTTCCCAAAACTCACAAACCTGATATTCCTCTGCGTCCCATCATATCCTCTAAAGGTTCTGTCTCTTATTCTCTTGCTTCTTGGCTGGCCAAAACCCTCCCTCCCTTTCTTGATACTTTTTCTCCTGCCCATCTTCGTCACTCTCAAGATTTCATCGAACGGATTCGCCCTCTCCCGACCTGTAAGATGCTTAGTCTTGACGTTTGTTCCTCTTCACTAATGTTCCTCTTGATGATGTTCTTAATTTTCTCAGAGAAGGCCAATGAAGGGTTACTTCATCTCCCTACACCTACTGATGCCTTTCTTGATCTTATCCGATTTTGTGTGGACTCTAATTCCTTTTCCTTCCAAGGTAAATATTATTCTCTCCTCTATCTCATGTTCTGGCTAATCTTTACATGGAATACTTCGAGACTGTTTTTCTTACTACTATTGATGTGCGTCCTTCATTCTGGCTCCGCTATGTAGATGACACTTTGCTCTTTGGCCTCATGACTCTAGTCTCTTCCAACCATTTCTTGATGTTCCTAATAATCTTGCCCCTTCCATTAAGTTTGAAGCTGAATGGGAATCTAATTCCTTGCTTCCTTTCCTTGATGTTTATGTCCACCGCTCAGTTACAGGTTTTGCCTTTTCCGTGTACCTATGCACAGTGTCATGTAATATAATAATAATAATAATAATATAATAATAATAATAAACATTTTATTTGACTGATCAAAGAATTACATTTGTTATTGATTACATAGTTACATGCCAAAAGCATGTGTTCCCCGCATTTGTGATCCTCAGTTCCTTGTATTAGAAATTTCCACTCTTCATAATTCATTTTCCCGTCTTGGCTACCCTTCCCATTTCATAGACTCTCCAAGTCGGACCGAAACGTCGTCGTAAGCTCCTCTTTTCTATGTGCGGGTTGTGTGTGTATAATTCTCCTGTCCTCTGCCTTCCCTATATTTCCGGTCTCTCTAATCTCAACAACTCTCACCGTTCCTTAGACATCAAACTTACTTTTCGCCAGACTAACACTCTTCGCACTAATCTAGTTCATACCTCTCCTCTCTCTATAGGTGCTCCTGGTGTCTACTCTATTTCTTGTTCCTCCTGTCCTCTTCAGTACTTTGGAGAAACTGGCCCATCTCTTTCTGACAGACTCAGGGAGCACAAAAGTAGTGTTAGGCTTGCCAACACCAACAATGGTGTTTCCTGTCATGTCAGAGATCACGGTCATCCTATAGACTAGTCTTCTTCTAAAACTGTCTACCCTACGTCTAACTTTCACAGTCGCCGTCTGGATGAATCCTCCCTTATACACAACTTTCCTTGTATGAATCTGAGTCATGGCTTTGTCTCTGTTGATGCTTTCCTTTCTCATTACATTGTTAAATGCTCCAAACTTCAGAACACTCATGACTTAACCTTCTCCCTCTTTCCCTTTCCTCTTTCTCTTTTGGGTTTTCATTTCTTTCGTCTGCCTTGTATTTGTCCTTTACTATTATTTCCCCCCCATCCTCTGTGTTCTTGCTCCTACCTTCTGTGGGCCGCTAGCTCTCTTGCAGTGCTCCTCTTTCTTAGTATATGACTGACTCCACCACTACTACTACTTCTACTAATACTCCTCCACCACTTCCTCTCTTGTTTCCGTCCCTGTCTGCTGGCCTATATATACTCCCTCCTCTCATTTTTGTTAGTGTGACTTTGTAAATGGTCCAAGTCGGACCGAATCGTCGTCGTAAGCTCCTCTCTTCTATGTGCGGTATTGTGCTTTTTTTTTTTGTTATTTAAAGAAAATAACACTGGTTACATAAGAGTTAGATAAGTATAATATTGAAGAAAGACAAATGGTGGTATTCTACTTCAGCGTCATTACTGGTAACCAGGAAAAACAGAAACAATGAACAGAAATACTCCTGGTAGATCACCTTACCTGATCAGGAGAAGAGTGGAGGTGAAGTGATTCTCCAAACTTCAACCCACACCAGGTAAGGTTAATACAACCAGGATTAGAAATTAAAGGAAATCAGACCCGAGGAACTGACGTTTAGCCTCAGCCCGCTAGATGGAAGTGCTAACCCATGGTTCCAGAGTTGAACAACCATAACTCCACACTTTTACTGCTTTCACAATATCCCTTCAAACGTATAACGGAGGCAATAAGTTAAATTACAGAGAAGGGTTCGAGCAGTATATATACTATATGCATATATATATATATATATATATATATATATATATATATATATATATATATATATATATATATATATATATATATATAAACAGCTCATCTTATCTGGATGGAACGACACCATTAATCCTAATGGCCTACTTGCTCGGGGTGTCTTAGTTTCTACTAGCACCAAGTCTCCTTGACTCAAGGTTACCCTGTTTCCTTCCGGGTCGGCCCCATAAAAATGCTCTCGTAGAGCTGTCAAATAATCATTGTGCCACATTTGGTTCCATTTGTGTAAGACATTTACCAGTTTGTCGTGACTCTTAAGTAATTCTTCGTTGATGAGGGGTCTTTCTGGACCTTGATAGTTCTGTTCCTTGTAAGACTGACTCTAGACTGCTGGGAAAGGCTCTATCCTTCTTCCAAACAGCAAATGATTGGGGGTGAGAGCTTCCTGCTCGTCAGTCCCATTCTGCACATAAGTCAGGGGTCTGTTATTAACTCTAGCCTCTATCTATGGCCAAGATCGTTTGTAGTTCGTCAATATTCACCCTCTTGCTATGCAAGACCTTACGAATACACCTTTTGACCATCTCCATTCGTTCATAGAAGTCTCCTTGCCACGGGGGTTAGGAGTTATGAACTTCCATTCGCACTCTACCTTTTTCAGGTATTCTCTCACATCTCCATTGTCTAAAAGATCCCTAAAGACTTGGTTGGCTTCTCTAAAATTCGTGCCATTATCAGATATGACTAATCGTGGACAAGAGAACTGTGCTGTAAACCTTCTGAACAGCTTCATAAAAGTCTCAGTTGACATATCCTCGGCTAACTCCAGATGTACGGCTCTGGTAGTAGCACAAGTAAACAGACAGAAGTATACCTTCTGCGGCCCTGTACTCTGTCCTCCAGGGTTTTTCAATGTGATAGCCCCTGAATAGTCTATTCCCGAGGTAACGGTGTTGGCCCTGGGTAGGGTAGTGTCCTCTCATCATATCGTCAGCAGAGGGTACAGTTCCTTATCACTTTCTTCACTGCAGTGCATCCTTTCAGCACCCAGTAATTCTGGTGTAGGCAAGTAAGGGTATCTCCAAACCCTCTATGCATGGTCCTCTGATGAGCATCGTGTATTACTAACTCTGTCAGCCTTCCATCTTTTTTAGTAACACAGGATGTTTAACACTATAACTAAGCTCTGCGTTGTGTAGTCTTCCCCTACACCTTATGAGACCAGCATGATCCAGGAACAATCCTAATGAGCGAACTAACTTGTCCCGTCTGGATGTATGTCCAGTTGGTATATTTGTTTGTCCCGTTGCCAGCACTTCCAGAACTTCTGAAAATCTTTCTCTTTGGTACTGTTGTACCCAGTACTCTCGGGGACCCACGAGCGACAGTTGTCGGTTTCTTCCTACCTTGTCACTCAGGTTCCTTATAAATTGAAACACCCTATCGGTGATTCCTATTAATTTCCTCCAAGAGGAGTATAGTTGAGGATCATACAATTTGGCGTCTGTCTCCTCTACAAAATGTACTATGCCGCTAGTTATCTCTTCGAATTTCTGCTTCGGCCAGCTCTCCTTCGTTGGTAACCAATCCGGGCCTTTAAACCAAATCTCGCTCTTCTCCAGCTTCTTATGTGTCACCCCCTCTACTGATTAAATCTGCTGAGTTCTGATCTGTCAGCACGTACAAAATAGCATTTACTGACTGTAATTCTCGTATTTCCTTTACTCTATTTCTTACATAGGGAAGTTTAGACCTTTCATTCTGTACCCACTGTAAGGCTACTTCAGAATCTGTCCACACGTACGTGTGTCTCACACTCAGGTTACTCAACACTTCCCTCACACATTTTCCGGGTCTCGCTCCCAATAACAATGCTGTGAGCTCTAGCTTTGGTATCGAACACTCCTTCAGGGGTGTTACCCTTGCTCGACTGGTGACCAGATTGACCTCGTCTCCGGCCACTGCTACTGCTTCATAAGCTTTGGAGGAGGCATCCCAGAAAATATGTAAATCATAGTTTTGTCCAGTGTTGCCAAGAGATCTAGGGAATGCAAACTCGTGCAGTTTAGCTAAATCCTTACTGACCAGATCCCATTCCTGACAGATAATTTCTGGCAGTGCATCGTCCCAACCTAGGTCAATAATCCCAAGGGGTCAAAAGCGGTCTGTACTTTACTCAATAAGGACCTCCTAGTCATCTTCCCCTCTCCAACGGATTTCCTCTTCACTTTAAGCCTGTCTGCTTCGATTTGCCATTCCAATCCCAACACCGACGTTATTGTAGGCACGTTGTAGCCCGCATAATCATTTTCCACCATGTTTCTTAACTTTGGGTGGTTCGTTACCCATTCCTTCAATGGCATGTTAGCCGAAAGCATCTCCTGATTAGACTCCCGGTAAATATCCACCAGCAGTTTCTCGTCTGAGGTGGTACCCTGCAAGTTATCTACATAAAATAGAGTCTTGCAGCAAAAACGGTGAACTAGTGGCACCAAATAAAACAGCCTTAAACCAATAGGTTGCATACCCTTGTTCGGGTTCCTCACTGTTTGCCAACCACAAGAACCTTGTATAGTCTCTGTCTTGTGACTGCAACCCAATGCGCAGGAAGGCTTTACTAATATCCGCTGCAATAGCATACTGTTCTGTCCTAAACTTTAGTAACACATCTGCTAACTTCTGAGTTAGAGATGGTCCTGTGAACAGACAATCATTCAATGAGGGCTTTCGGGGACTAGCTTGCGAACTACAGTTAAATGCTACTCTAATGGGCGTGGTCATCTACTCTTTGGTGACTACCATATGTGGAAGATAATGAATATTTTCCCCAGAACTAGCATATGGTACTTTCTCAGTGAATCCATGGGACAACTGTTCTTTAATTATGCCGTCGTGTTTTCTCACGAGAACCTTCTTGGTCAGACTGTTAGCACTAACGTAGTCAGCTGACCTCGTGCTTTCTTAAAATTAGTGGGCAGAGTTGGGTGCACCGGTTTCCAAGGTAGTCGCACCCAGTACTTTCAGTCTTTGAACTGTACGTGGTTCAAATAATCCTGATAAGTCTCTTCATGTTCAGGGGGTGGTTGATCACCTTTAATCCCTACTACATCTAATTCCCATAGTTTGTGAACTGGCTCACTTTCTTCTATGCTGACTTGATTTCCTAATGGGTCTTCACCCAGTCCAAGTCGTATCACTAACACTGCTGCTGTTGCCGCAGAGTCGAGACTTTCACTCTCAGGTGTCGCCTGAAAATGAGCTGGTATCCTGCCCCCTATTATATACCCTGTTGGAGTCCTATACAGGCCAATACTCTCCTTGATAGTTCTTCTAGTGGACACAAATTCGTCCATATAGTCCGCCCCTACCAAAATTCCTACATCTCGCACTTTATCTGTAGTAATCAGCTTCCGCCAGCCTCATGCCTAACTCCTTTAAACGTTGCGTGGTAGCAATGACTTCATGCAGGTTCCTTACTATCAAGACATCTACGTCTACTACAGAATAAGACCTGCGTAAGATCGACCCACCAAACCCCTCTAACATCATATCTACCTGATTATCCGATCTCAGATTCAATTTGGTAGCTAACGTCTCTGTTATCAGAAATCTTTGTGCTCCTGCATCAAAGAACAGTCGAGTGGTAGCAGACTTCTTCCCATTCACCACCATTGTTACTACTATGGACAGGGCTACTGAGCCTTGAAATGGTTCACTAGGCCTAACAACTCGTGTCGGACTCATTACATTGGCTACTACTTCGGGTTTGTTTTCTTATCTTCGACTGGTCTGGTGTCATTCGGACACAACGCATTATGATGTTTACCCTTCCTACAACCTCGGCACTCGTTTAGCTTCATGCTACGGTTTCTGGCGAAGTGTTCCCCACAACATTTGAAACAGAGTCTAAATTCCCTTAATCTCTGGATCCTCTCCTCGTAAGTGGTGAAACTCGGAAACCTCGAATTAACATGTTCCCCTTCACAGAACACACACAGTCTCGCTCTGACTGTCTTAGTGGTTTCCCCCTTTGTCCCTTTGATCGAGGACTTGTGTTGGGTATAATAAGTACCGACCCTAGTAGGAGGTGTCTTAGATCTGACTATCGAGTGTCTAATGTGATCAGCAGATTTCCCCTTGACAGGAATTTTCTCCCCCTAATCCACATTCAGATGAGATACTAAATCTCCCAGCCCATCAATGATCTGCTGCATCGTGAAACGGTTCGTCCTATACTTCAAATGCAATTCATGCACCGTAGTTCTGGACAGTTTCCTTTGAATCGCCTGCCTGACTAACTACTCTGTAAATCCTTCGAGCTATTCGTCAAACTCATGACTTCAATTCGAAACTTCTCTAAGCTCCGACGGTCATGTTGACAAGCTGCTAAGTCTAATAGACGATACCATATGGCCACCTTTATCTCCTCCGTGTTACCAAACATGTCCTTCAACTGGTCTTTGGCATGCTGGTAATTGGTATCAGTGGTCTGGTAAGGCCTGACCAAATCTAACGCTTTACATCTGAGTTGCGAACGTAGATACTGCAATTTGACAGCATCTGACAAATCGTTCCTATCATCTATCTGGGCCTTGAACTGATCCCAGAAAACAATGTACTCTGTTAAGGTTCCATCAAACGCTGGTAAATTCAATTGAGGCAACCTTGATAACATATTAGCGGGACTGTGACTATCTATGTTCCCTATACTGTTTGTTACCCCACTCGGCATACTAGCCTTTAATGTTTTTAATTTACCCTTGTACTCATTCATCTCCTCCTGATAATCCTCATCATCTTTAAATAATTCATCCTGAGCTTGCTTAAGATTATCATGGGTTCATCATCCACAATAGCCTCTTACTCATATACTGAGAATGCTCGCTCGTAAGCCTCCCATTTTTCTCTTAAAAGCTTCAAGCAGTCTTGCAAATCATCACAATCTACGTTACTGCGTTGACTAGTAGCCTTACATCTGTTATGTGTTCTGTTCAAATGTCCTTTATATGCAGACACTGATCGCTTTAATTTTGCTAACACTGAAACGGACCCTGTTTGATTCTCATCCACCATTATGGTTTAGTTAAGAGTGGGGCACTAATTTGTACTTTAATTGGCGCACCCCACAACACAATGCAAAATTTAGGTGAGAACAAATGTGTCTCGATGCTCTTCAATAAGCGTAACGATTTTCCTTACCATATGTTGGCTAGACTCTGAACTGAAATGCACCCGTCAGCTTTTAAGCCTATCTGAAACGGTTTAGCACGCAAATTAACAAACTGAATGCAATCAATATGCTTTGTTTTCTTCAATAGCCTAGAATTTACACTACGGGATATACGGTTGTACTCAGTGGCCGTAATTTTACACTTGCTTCCTGGCAGTGGAAACTTATGCTCTACCAGGTCAATCGCTACTCTAGAACCACACTGTGCATGAAAGGAATTTGCCACTTGCAATATGCCTTCTACTATGGCAACTGGTACACAGCCAGAAACAATATCATTACCTCCCAAAAACAAAACTGTCAGTTGGTGTGGTTGTTCTAAAGCAACATTCAGTCTTGAATCTTTGTTAAAATTCAACACTTTAACTCCCGGTGCTCTATATACCTTTACTGTACACCCTGGGATCTCTGGGAAAGTTCTGGGGAGCTGACTATGCCCCACAACGGCAACTGTATACATATGTCGTAGTTATGCAAGCTTAACCTAGTAATTTCGGTTCAACGCTCGTAAATAATCGCAGGATTTAGCCTAGCCGTTGGTATAAATAGTAATCCCTGCATTAACACTAGACTATGATAATAAATTCAGCTCAATTTCAGTCTTGGCAGATTTATAATTCACTAGGTTAAATGCAAATAAATTCAATAATCCAGCGTATGCATCAATGAATAATAATATAATAGCCTAATGCAACACAATTAATTGAATAAGTAGATCATAGCCTAGTACTGTAACGGTGGAAACTAGTGTATACTATAGCCTAAATCTGACTTGTGATTTACTATGATAAATTTTCATGCTAACTAGCCTACCTAGCCTGCCTGTAAATTGCAAAATAGATTTAATTTACATGCTTGACTAGCCTACCTGGCTTGCCTGTAAATTTAAAAGATTGTGTGTATAGTTAGCTCAATCTAGCTTAATTTATCTCTGGCGCGTAACTGTAGACTAGCTAAGTTGAGACCTGTGTATTGGATTATAGTCGAGGACCTTCAGCGCGAACTGCCACTTTTCCAGGTACATCAGTGGCTTGTGGTCTGTTTCAAGCAAAACATTCCTTCCCCACAGTGGAGTATCTTTCTGGACTGTTTTCCCTGTCATATTTCATCGTCCTAGACGATTTTCCCTGTCAAAATCCATCGCCCTGGACAGGTTTCCCTGTCATGTTCCATCGCCCTGAACAGGTTTCACTCTCATATTCCATTGCTCTGGACAGGTTTTCTTGTCATATTTCGTCTCCCTGGACGGGTTTCCTGCCATATATTGTCGCCCTGGACGGGTTTCCCCATCATGATTCGTCGCCCTGGACAGGTTTCTCTGTCATATTTCGTCGCCCTGGACGGGTTTCCCTGTCTAGACGGGCTTCCCCGTCATGTATCGTCGTCTTAAACAGGTTTCCCTGTCATATTTTTTTGCCCTGGACGCGTTTGCCTGTCAAATTTTGACTCACTGGACGGGTTTCCCTGTCATATTTCATCTTTCTGGACAGGTTTCCCTGTCATATTCCATCGCCCTGGACAAGTTTCACTGTCATATTTACTCTCCCTGGACAGGTGTCCCTGTAATATTTTGCCGCACTGGACTGGTTTACCTCTCATGTTTCATCTCCCTGGATCAGTTTCCCTGTCATATATCATCGCCCTGGACTGGTTTCCTGTCATATATCATCGCCCTGGACAGGTTTCATTGTCAAATTTCGACGCCCTGGACGGGTTACCCTGTAATATTTCGTCGCCCTGGATGGGTTTCCTGCTATATTTCGTCGCCCTATAACGGTTACCCTGTCATATATCGACCCCATGGACAGGTTCCCTGTCAAATTTCGTCGCCCTGTACAGGTTTCTGTCATGTTCCATCGCCCAGGACGAGTTTCCCTGTGAAATTTCATCTCCCTGGACAGGTTTCCTTGTCAAATATTGTCGCTCTCGACTGGTTTCCCTGTCATATTTCGACGTCCTGAACGAATTTCTCTTTCATTCTTCATCTCTATGGACAGGCTTCCCTGTCATATTTCAACGCCCTGGACATATTTCACTGTCATATTTCGATGCCCTGGACAGGTTTCCCTGTCATATTCCATCGCTATGGACAGGTATGCCTGTCATATTCCATCGCCCTCTACAGGTATTCCTGTCATATTTCGTCACCCTAGACAGCCTTCTCTGTCATATTTCATCGCCCTGGACGGGTTACCCTGTCATATTTCATCGCTCAGAACAGTTTTCCCTCTCATATTTCGTCTCCCTTCACGGGTTTCCCTGTCATATTTCATCGCCATGGACTGGTTTCAATGTCATATATTATCGCCCTGGACGGGTTTCCCTGTCATTTTTCGTCTCCATTGATGGGTTCCCCTGTCTTATTTCGTCTCCATTGACGGGTTTTTCTGTTATATTTCGTCGCCTTAGTTAGACGGGTTTCCCGTTATATTTCGATTCCCTGGACAGTTTTCCCTGTCATATTTTGTCTACCTTGATGGGTTTCCCTGTCACATTTCGTCGCCCTGGACGGGTTTACCTGTCATATTTTGACGCCCTGGACACGTTTCCCTGTCATATTTCATAGCCCTCTACAGGTTTCCCTGTCATATTTTGCCTCCATGGACAGATTTTCCTCTGATAATTAGTCGCCCTGTATGGTTTTACCTGCTATATTTTGTCTCCCTGGACGGGTTTCCCTGTTATATTTCGTCACCTTCCACAGGTTTTCCTGTCATATTTCGCCGTCCTGGACGGGTTTACCTGTCATTTATTGTCGCCTTGAACAGGTTTCCCTGTCATATTTCATCATAATGGACGGGTTTCTCTGTCATATATTGTCGCTCTAAAAGGTTTTCCTGTCATGTTTCATCGCACTAGAAGGGTTTCCCTGTCATATTTCCAGGAACTAGACAGGTTTCCCTGTCATATTTCGTCGCCCTGAACGGGTTTCCCTTTCATATTCCATCGCTTTGAACAGGTTTCCCTGTCATATTTCGTCTCCTGGACAGGTTTTGCTGTCATATTTCATCGCCCTGGATGGATTTCCCTGTCAAATTTCGACGCCCTGGACAGGTTTTTTTTTATCATATTTCATCGCCCTATACAGGTTTCCTTATCACATTTCGTGGTTCTGGATGAGTTTCCCTGTCATATTTCATCGCCCTGGACACGTTTCTGTGTCATATTTCCACGCCCTGGGCAGGTTTCCCTGTTATATATCGTCCCCATTGACGGGTTTCCTTGTCATATGTCGCCGCCCTGGACGGGTTTGCCTGTTAAATTTTGACTCCGTGGACGGGTTTCCCTGTCACATATTGTCATCTTGGACAGGTTTTCCTGTCATATTCGATTGCGCTGGACAAGTTTCGCTGTCATACTTCGTCGCTCTGGACAGGTTTCATTGTCATATTTCGTCCCCCTGGACGGTTTTCCCTGTCATATTTAATCGCCCTGGTCAGGTTTCTATGTCATATTTCGTCGCTCTGGATATGTTTTCTAGTCATATTTCGTCTCCATGGCCAAGATTCCCTGTTATATTTCATAGCCCTGGACAGTTTTGCCTGTCATATTTCGACGACCTGGACTTTTTCCCTGTCATATTTCGTCGCCCTGGACAAATTTTCCTGTCATATTTAGTAGCCCTAGACAGGTTTCCCCTGTCAAATTTCGTCATCCTGGACAGGTTTCATTGTCATATTTCGACGACCAGGACAGGTTTCCCGGTCATATTTCATCGTCCTAGATGGGTTTCCCTGTTATATATTCTCGCCCTGGACGGGTTTCACATTCATATTTCAACGCCTTGGACACGTTTCCCTGTCATATTTCGTTGCCCAGGACGGATTTGACTGTCATATATAGTCGCACTGGTCGGGTTTCCTTGTCATATTTCACCGTCCTGGGCAGGTTTCTCTGTTATATTTCATCGCCTTTGAAAAGCTTCACTGTTATATTCCATTGCCCTAGACGGGATTCCCTGTCATATTCCATCACCATGAACAGGCATCCCTGTCATATTTCATCTCCCTGGACATGTTTCTCTGTCATATTTGGAAGCACTGGACGGATTCCCTCTCATATTTCGTCGCCCTGGACGTGTTTCCCTGTCATATTTTGTCGCTCTTGACAGGTTTCCCTCTCATATTTCGTCTTCCTTCACGGGTTTCCTGTCATATTTCATCTCCCTGGACTGGTTTCACTGTCATAATTCATCGCCCTTTACATGTTTCACTCTCACAATCTATCGCCCTGGACAGGCTTCACTGGACGTGTTTCTCTGTCAAATTTCATCGCCCTGGACGGGTTTGTCAGTCATATTTGAACAGGGTTCCATGTCATATTTCGTCGCCCTGGACAGATTTCCCTGTCATAATTTATCGCCCTGTAGTGGTATTCTGTCATATTTCATCACCCCGGACGGTTATCCCGGTCATATTGTCATATTTCAACGCATGGACGTGTTTGCCTGCCATATTCCATCTCCCTGGACAGGTTACCTATTCATATTTCGAAGCCCTAGACAGGTTTCCATGTTGTATTTCATCTCCCTGGACAGGTTTACCTGTCAGATATTGAAGAACTGGACATGTTTCCCTGTCATAAATCATCACCCTAGACGGATTTTTCTGTCAGTCCATAGCCCAGGACTGGTTTCCCTGTCATATTCAATCTCCCTGGACAGGTTTCACTGCCGTATTCAATCTCCTTGGACAGGAACACTCATATTCAATAGCCCTGGACAGGTTTTCCTCTCATATTTCGTCTCCCTGTAGGGATTTCCCTATCATATTTCATGGACGTGTTTCCCTGTCATATTTCATCTCCCTGGACAGGTTTCTCTGTCAAATTTCGACGCCCTTTAGAGGTTTCCTTCTCATATTGCATCGCCCTGGAAGGGTTTCCTTGTCATATTTCAACGCCCTGGACAGGATTCTTTGTCATTTTTCGTCGCCCTGGACGGGTTCCACTGTCATATTTCATATTCCTGGACAGGTTTCCCTGTCATATATCATCTCTCTGAAGAGGATTCCCTGTCAAATTTCGACGCCCTGGACGGGTTTCCGTTTCATATTTCGTGGCCCTGGTCGAGTTTTTCTCATATTTCGTCACCCTGGACGGGTTTGCCTGTCATATTCCATCGCCCTGGACAGGTTTCTCTGTCATATCTCGACGCCCTGGACGGGTTCCGCTGTCATATTTCGTCGCCCTTTAAAGCTTTTCCTGTCATATTTCGTGTCCCTGGATGGGTTTCCCTTTCATATTTCGTCACCCTTGACGGGTTTACCTGTCATATTCTATCACCCTGGACAGGTTTCCTGTCATATTTCGTTGCCTTGGACAGAATTCACTGCCTTATTTCGAAGCCCGGGGCAGGTTTCCTGTCAAATTTCGATGCACTGGACAGGTTTCATTGTCATATTTGATCGCCCTAGACGGATTTCCCTGTCATATTTTATCTCTTTGGGCAGGCTTCCCTGCTAAATTTCGACCCATTTTACGGGTTTCCCTGTCATATTTTATGGCCCTGGACGGATTTCTCTCTAATATTTTGTCGACCCGGGCGGGTTTCCCTCTCATATTTCATCGCCCTTGACGGCTTTCCCTGTCATATTTCGTCTCCCTGGACGGGTTTACCTGTCATATTTCGACGCCCTGGACACGTTTTTTCGTCATATTTCATCTCCCTGGATAGGTTTCCCTGTCATATTTCATCTCTCTGGAGAGGTTTCTCTGTCAAATTTCAACTACTTGGAGATGTTTTCCTGTCATATTTCATCGCCGTGGACAGGTTTCCCTGTCAAATTTCGATGCCCTGGAATGGCTTCTGTGTCATATTTCGTGGCCCTGGACAGCTTTCCCTCTCTTATTTCGTCTTCCTGGACGGGTTTCCCTCTCATATTTCGTCAGCTTGGATGGGTTTGCCTGTCATATTTCGTCGTCCTAGACAGGTTTCCTTGTCATATTTCGACGCCCTGCCATATCGGTTAAGTTCGAGTGTATTATGTTGTTTTATGTCACCGGTCTGTGTACCAGAGGAAGGTAAAGATAAGGAGTCAAACCTCCAAAAGTATCACTAATAAACCCTGTCACGTGACCTACCTTACCTTCCACTCGCTGTAGAAGCTCTTGAGTCAGTGTGCAGATACCAGCCAACGAGGCAACACTCCTCATCTGGTCTTAAATTGTTGGTTTTCTTCAATTTGTATATTCTGATAAATTGTATAATTGGCTGACTGATCTAGTATTAAGACTAGATATTTCACTCTGAAGGAGTATCTGTATATGCGTCATATTCTACAGATTTTATGTATCTCTGTAGTGACTAATGGTGTACATGTATTTTAAGGGTAGAATTACCGACAAATGGAACTAATGTGACATTTTATTGTGGCAACGTTTCGCTCTCCAGGAGCTTTGTCAAGCCCAAGCTTGACAAAGCTCCTGGAGAGCGAAACGTTGCCACAATAAAATGTCTATTAGTTCCATTTGCGTCCTTTTACTTAACATGTATTTTAAGACAGTCTTGGAAACTTTGTGAAGTAGACCCTTCAGTAAGCATACTTTACAAGGATACTGTATAACAGGATAATCTTACTTGCCTTATGTTTTATATTAGCTTTACAACTACTTCATTAAAGTTTTAATTGAAGATTATTATTACCCCCAAACTCTTTGCCTATAATTATGCTCTAAATCAGAAAGAAAGGATATACGTATGGTCATATATAGACTTGGGAGCGTAATACAGGTTTCCCTCTCATATTGCATCGCCCTGGACGGGTTTACCTGTCATAAACATTCATACATCACCGTACATAACGACAGTATCGGAGAGATTAACAATGAGACATACTGGCCAGGTTGTGGCCAGGCTGTGGCCAGGTTGTGGCCAGGTTGTGGCAGCGACAACAAAATTCCTTTTGTCAAGAGAACGAATCATCCAATTTGACAGTTTTTATTTTTATCCCCGAATGTTTTTATTTTGTATTTGTTGTGGTGAATGTTTTTTATGTTATTAATTAAGAGGTGAGAGAAGAAGTGTATATGTGAAAACTGACTTATTTAATAATTAATTCTACTTAAACAAAGTGTTTATTAAGATGATAAATAAAACCATCTTCTTTGTCTTAACCACAAGTCTTTCAAGTTAGTCACTTCTTCACCTATTTACATATTTTCCCAGAATATTTCATCAAAATATTATAACCCTCATTCCAATTTCGTAAGAAAATTTTAATTATATAATCAGGAATTTTCTTATTTCTCTTAAAACAATGGTGAGGGAGAGTGCAGGTAGGCCTATGAGAACGTGTACACATGTATGTATATATGTGTGTTCGTACATGATGTTTGAGTGTACAGCTGTCAGCCTGGCTGACTCTGCTGTCAGCCTGGCTGACTCTGCTGTCAGCCTGGCTGACTCTGCTGTCAGCCTGGCGTGACTCTTTTGTCAGCCTAGCTGACTCTGCTGTCAGCCTAGCTGACTCTGCTGTCAGCCTAACTATGCTGTCAGCAGAGTTAGCCAGTCAGTATAAAATAAATGAGGCAATAAAAAGGATAAAACTGGGAAATTTAAAATGGATTAAGATTGAAGTGTGGGACGCAGTTGTAATAAAGTACTGGAATAGCTAATGATTTTGTTCATAATGTTTATAAAAGAAGAAAAGGGTAAAAAAACTTTAATAATAAAGAATGTAATAATTATAATGGAATAAGACTGTGACCATACCAGGTAAAGTGTATGTCAGAATTATCATTGTTGTAGTGAAAATATGGATAACAAAGAAGAGTGTCAATTCAGAAAGGGAAGGTAATCTGTGGATCATGTGTAAACTCTGAAAAACATAAGTTAACTTGGGTTCATTTATAGGATTGGAAAAGATATATGAGAGATGTTAGTAGAGTTACAAATGTATTTAACCTTAGGTAATGTTTTGGTACCTATAGTGTTGAATAAAGTTATAATATGCAAGAAAGACGGTAAATATTTTCCCCAAAAACTGGGTCTTAGATAATGTTGTGTGATGTCACCTGTGGTCTTAAAGACGTGTGATGTCACTGTACAATATATACAAGAAAGCCATCATGTAGACGAGGTGTCACTGTAAACACAGCTTTATTAACATACTATGTTAAAACTCTGTACACACACACACACACACAAATATATTATATACACACACACACAACACACACACACACACACACACACACACACACACACACACACACACACATATATATATATATATATATATATATATATGGACGAAGTATTTGACATGTAGCTCTGAGTTGTTATCTATGTTGTTTTACTCCCTATTGTATTCTTGTCAATGTATTTTGTCAATGTATTTTGTCTTGAAATAAAGTTTATATATAAAAGATGGTGTGGTAGGGGAAGTGGAATATTCAAATGGCTTCAGAAAGAAATCTAAATATTCTTCCTTGAAGCCTTTTTATCCACTTCTCCGAGGCAATGGGTCCCACAATTTACACCAGATGTGGACCTCATCCTATATAATATATATATATATATATATATATATATATATATATATATATATATATATATATATATATATATATATATATATATATATATATATATGTATATACTTAATGTGCGTTTATGTATGTATACATGCATCCATTTGCTATTGATTCCATCTGCGACCTTCAAATTCATTTATGAAACACGAGAAACAGAGATTTTTATATATTTGTTTTTTACATTTTTAATGGAGGAGATTTAGAGATTCGCATTTGACACTCATCAATACACAATAACATGTACACTCATACACAATATGTGACTCTTATAAACAATATGTGACACTCATACACAATATGTGACACTCATAACAATATGTGACACTAATAACAATATGTGACACTCATAACAATATGTGACACTCATACACAATATGTGACACTCATACACATTATGTGACACTCATACACAATACGTGACACTCATACACATTACGTAAACATTACACTCATTCTTACAAAATAACATGTACACATGACATTCATCAACACACAGTAACATGTATACATAATACCCATACACAATAACATGTACACATGACACAGTCCTCCACTAGTGTCACAAACGTGTCAAAATACCGTCAAAATACCGTAAACCAGCGTATAAATGAATGTAAAAATACTTATAAATGTGTATGACTGAGCGCTTGTTAGCCTTTCAATGAAAACAGTGTAATATTTAATACAGTTTTGATGGAGGTGGAAAAGTTCTTCAACACTTGGACATTAATCGACATAAAATAAAACACTCACAAATACTTTTAAACTGCTAAATAGGCAAAAATAACTGAATGTTCCCTCGCTCATGTAAATGCAGACAAATAACTATGAATAAATAAATAACTTTGACAGATTTATTTTTTAAATTATGTATATCAATTATTTCTAAGTAGATCTGTAGTTAATTAAGTGTTCTTAAGTGATTCAGAAAAGTTAATGTTGAATACTTGAGTAATGGTTAACTGTATTAATTAACTACAAGACATCAGGTCTCAGTAATATTGTGGTCACTTCTTATGAGTATAAATATTACTTAAATACTTTCCTTGAAAAAAAGACAATTCAGAGCATAATTTACAAAATACTTTTCGGAACAAACCTTTCATGTTACAACGGTTTCGATCAGTCAGTCTTGGCACTCCTTGACAATGAGTAAAAATGTGTTCTACACATTAAACTATATCATTTGAGGGGGACGTTGAGAGCTGTGAACCCCAAACACAGCATTTCCTCAGAGAGGAACTTAACTTGTCAAATGCAGCAACACCATGGAGTCCAGCCTACCTATGATATTACAACACAAGTGTTTAAATATCAATATATACGAGCAGATGTAATTACTGGGGAGGACACACAGAAATCTGCGCCCAGTAAAAACACCCGACCAGGTAGGCTGGAAACATAGTCCAGCCAGAAGAGAAGAACTCCTCTACCTAGACCACCATGGTGAGGCCATTTATTGTTTATTTTATTCATCTATTTAAATGCCATAGCTTCTTATGTTCTTATTTGAGTTGTTCTGCATTTTCACGTGTTTCTATGTATAACTTCCTTATCAATTTCGATGCCATGTAAAACAGTGTGATCCTTGTATTGCTAGTGTTATTGTGTATTATATTGTGATCCTTGTATTGTTAGTGTTATTGTGTATTATATTGTGATCCTTGTATTGTTAGTGTTATTGTGTGTTACATTGTGATCTTCGTATCAACGATGTTTATATGTAATATAACGTAACATTTATATCTGATATTTCTATACATAACAGAGTTATCTTTGTATCCTTGAAATATCTATATTTAAAAGAGTGATATTTGCTTTTCAAATTTTACTAAGTATAAAACTGTTATCTTCGTAACTCTGGTGTTATTATATATGTCAGATATCACTGCATATAACTCAGTGATCTTTGTATCTCTGATAGCAGTAATACAGGTTTTCTGATAGTCTAGGTAAATGTTATGTCTCCAGTCATTTCTTTATTCAACAGTTTCTTCTATAATAACTTTACATATTATAAATACAGGATTTTGTAGACAGAAATTCAAATTGTTTGCCAGTTATTATGTTGAATCCACTTTTCTCTAAAGACTTTTCCAATATTGTTGCATCAGTTATCAAGGAGCAGCCTTAGTCTAAACCTCCTGTCATGACACTTTGTTAAACTTTGGGACTCTGTGTACCATCTTATATCTGCATATGTGGCTTCATGTAGTGTGTGTGTGTGTGTGTGTGTGTGTGTGTGTGTCTGTGTATGTGTACTCATCTAGTTGTAGTTGCAGGGGTCGAGTCACAGCTCCTGGCCCCGCCTCTTCATTGGCCGCTACTAGATGTGAGTGTATATGTACTCACCTAGTTGTGGTTGCAGGGGTCGAGTCATAGCTCCTGGCCCCGCCTTTTCACTGGCCGCTACTGGGTCACTCTCCCTGCGCCATGAGTTTTATTATACCTCTCCTTAAAGTTATGTATGGATCCTGCCTCCACTACATCACTTCCCAGACTATTCCACTTCCTGCCATCTCTGTGACTGAAGAAATACTTCCTAACATCCCTGTGATTCATCTGAGTCTTCAACTTCCAACTGTGTCCCCTTGTTGTTGTGTCCCATCTCTGGAACATTCTGTATCTGTCCACTTTGTCAATTCCTCTCAGTATCTTATATGTCGTTATCATGTCACCCCTATCAAACCTGTCCTCCAGTGTCGTCAGGTCGATTTCCCTTAACCTCTCCTCGTAGGACACACCCCTTAGCTACGGAACTAGTCTTGTTGCAAACCTTTGCACTTTCTCTAGCTTCTTTACGTGCTTTGCTAGGTGTGGGTTCCAAACTGGTGCTGCATACTCCAGTATGGGCCTAACGTACACAGTGTACAGGGTCCTGAACGATTCTTTATTAAGATGTCGGAATGCTGTTTTTAGGTTTGCTAGGCGCCCGTATGCTGCAGCAGTTATTTGGTTGATGTGCGCCTCAGGAGATGTGCCTGGTGTTATACTCACCCCAAGATCTTTTTCCTTGATTGAGGTTTGTAGTCTTTGGCTCCCTAGACTGTACTCCGTCTGCGGTCTTCTTTGCCCTTCCCCAATCTTCAAGACTTTGCACTTGGTGGGGTTAAACTCCAGGAGCCAATTGCTGTCCAGATCCCTTTGTAGTTTTGCCTGGTATGTGTTTACTCACCAATTTGTGGTTGCAAGGGTCGAGTCATAGCTCCTGGCTGTGTGTGTGTGTGCGCGTACTCACCTAGTTGTGGTTGCAGGGGTCGATTCATAGCTCCTGGCCCCGCCTCCTCACTGGCCGCTACTGGGTCACTTTCCCTGCGCCATGAGCTTTATCATACCTCTTCTTAAAGCTATGTGTGTGTGTGTGTGTGTGTCTTTGTGCGCCCCTTACCCCTCTTCCAATGTCTTTCTTTCATTACACATAGGTGAACTTCGTCTATCTTAGTATCCTCACCTCTAGCTTCCTACCTCAATCTCTTCCCAGGATCTTGTGTCCAGGAATTCATCCGTCTGTCTACTGGAATTCTTGCCTTTTCCAGTTTCCGGAGGTCCCAGGCGACCTTGCTGGATTGCAATTATGTATTTTCAAACTAAGATGGAGACTTTCCTGGTGGAGGAATTTCAAGAAATTTGTTTCTAATAACTACACTCTGAAAGACAGTCATGAACGAACACCAACACTCCAGGATATCATTATTCTATGAAAATTTTAGTCCTACTTATGTTAATGTATATATATTAATATATATATTTTAAATTATATAAAATAATAAGCGTATGAATGAACGTTGTATTGTAGTGTGTGTAAATCTAATTATCCACCTCCATAAAAAATGTGATGTTATTTCTTTTGTTACTCGTCTTTTGTGATTGCAGATTACGCACAGGTTCATAAAGGCGCGCACATAAACAAACAAAAATTGGGGGATGAAACTACGGCTAGCTACTAGGGAGACGCGATCACCTGGTAAAAGAATTCTGGAGGTGGCTGCTACAACCTGGCCAGTACGACTGTGTTGTTAATGTCTCCGATACTATGTTGTGATCAACGGGCGGGTATGGATATTACCGTGAGTTAGGCCACAGTGTATTTCAGTACGCCATGGAACGTGTGGGACAAGAGGTTTCAGAGAGACAAAGCGAATATTTCCAGGAAATGTCAAATGGAGATAATGAATTGCTCGAGGAATTTCATTCTTGGGAGAAGTAAAAATAAGATCAATGAAGGAATTATGTGTGAAGGAAGTGGGTGTGGAGGGATTTAGAATGAATGCAGAGAGTATGAAGGTGAGTAAGAATGCAATGAGAAACATGGGAGTGAATTTAATGAATGTGTATATGAAAGAAGTGAGAATAAAGAAGAAGAATATGAAGAACTGAGAGTATGATGTAAATATATAGGATGTGCTCCTGGAGAGTACAGGATGGGTGTTGGAGATGTCTGGGAGAATACAGGATGGGTGTAGATGTCTGGGAGAGTACAGGATGGGTGATGGAATGCGCTGGGAGAGTACAGGATGGGTGATGGAGTGCTCAAGGAGAGAACAGGATGGGTAATGGAGTGCTCTGGGAGAGTACAGGAAGGGTGATGGAGTGCTCTGGGAGAGTACAGGATGGGTAATGGATTGCTCTGGGAGAGTACAGGATGGGTAATTCAGTGCTCTGGGAGAGTACAGGATGGGTAATGGAGTGCTCTGGGAGAATACAGGATGGGTAATGGAGTGCTCTGTGAGAGTACAGGATGGGTAACGGAGTGCTCTGGGAGAGTACAGGATGGGTAACGGAGTGCTCTGGGAAAGTACAGGATGGGTAACGGAGTGCTCTGGGAGAGTACAGGATGGGTAATGGAGTGCTCTGGGAGAGTACAGGATGGGTGATGGAGTGCTCTGGGAGAGTACAGGATGGGTAATGGAGTGCTCTGGGAGAGTACAGGATGGGTAATGGAATGATCTGGGAGAGTACAGGATGGGTAATGGAGTGCTCTGGAAGAGTACAGGATGGGTGATGGAGTGCTCTGGGAGAGTACTGGATTGGTAATGGATTGCTCTGGGAGAGTACAGGATGGGTAATTCAGTGCTCTGGGAGAGTACAGGATGGGTAATGGAGTGCTCTGGGAGAATACAGGATGGGTAATGGAGTGCTCTGTGAGAGTACAGGATGGGTAACGGAGTGCTCTGGGAGAGTACAGGATGGGTAACGGAGTGCTCTGGGAAAGTACAGGATGGGTAACGGAGTGCTCTGGAAGAGTACAGGATGGGTAATGGAGTGCTCTGGGAGAGTACAGGATGGGTGATGGAGTGCTCTGGGAGAGTACAGGATGGGTAATGGAGTGCTCTGGGATAGTACTGGATGGGTAATGGAGTGCTCTGGGAGAGTACTGGATGGGTAATGGAGTGCTCTGGGAGAGTACAGGGTGGGTAATGGAGTGCTCTGGAAGAGTACAGGATAAGTGATGGAGTGCTCTGGGAGAGTACAGGATGGGTAATGGAATGATCTGGGAGAGTACAGGATGGGTAATGGAGTGCTCTGGAAGAGTACAGGATGGGTGATGGAGTGCTCTGGGAGAGTACTGGATGGGTAATAGAGTGCTCTAGGAGAGTACAGGATGGGTAATGGAGTGCTCTGGAAGAGTACTCGATGGGTGATGGAGTGCTCTGGCAGAGTACAGGATGGGTAATGAAATGCTCTGGAAGAGTACAGGATGGGTAATGGTGTGCTCTGGGAGAGTACAGGATGGGTAATGGAGTGCTCTGGGAGAGTACAGGATGTGTAATGGAGTGCTCTGGGAGAGTACAGGATGGGTAATGGAGTGCTATGGGAGAGTACAGGATGGGTAATGGAGTGCTCTGGAAGAGTACAGGATGGGTGATGGAGTGCTCTGGGAGAGTACAGGATGGGTAATGGAGTGCTCTGGAAGAGTACAGGATGGGTGATGGAGTGCTCTGGGAGAGTACAGGATGGGTAATGGAGTGCTCTGGAAGAGTACAGGATGGGTGATGGAGTGCTCTGGGAGAGTACAGGATGGGTGATGGAGTGCTATGGGAGAGTACAGGATGGGTAATGGAGTGCTCTGGAAGAGTACAGGATGGGTAATGGAGTGCTCTGGAAGAGTACAGGATGGGTGATGGAGTGCTCTGGGAGAGTACAGGATGGGTAATGGAGTGCTCTGGAAGAGTACAGGATGGGATACAATGTTTGAACTGTAAAATGTTTTTTAAGTAATATGAACAGTAGATGTTTGTGTATTGTCTACTGATTATACCAGGAAATGTGTATATTAAAACTGTGATTGACAGAATGATGTGGAAGAGAATGTTTAAGTAATGAAGAACACACACTAAAAAGGGAAGAGGATGTATGGATCAACATAACTTAGCACAACTTAACATAAAAAAGCTCAAAGGAATATTTTGTGTATAAAACAGCGGAATAGGAGACAAACAATGAATCGAATTTGCCAGAATGAAGGTGTTTTTTTTTTTTTGTTTTGTCTAAAGATCAAGACTACCATGATAATCATCTTAATTCCTGGAGAGATATTATTTTTGTGTGTGTGTTATGTATTGTGTTATTGTGAAGGTTAATTCAGCCCTGTCAGACAATAAGAAAGCATTTGACAAGGCTGGCTCCTCCTTATGGAAAGAAAATAGAGAAAATTCAATAATAACAATAAAATAAACAATTATATTATAATAAACATCAGTCAATAATATATAACAATTAAACATGAAATTAATTCTACTTTAAGAAAAAAGAAAAATTTAATATATATATAATTAGTGATCCAAATCTAATTTATACACAGATGTCTTGGGGTATAGAATGGTGCCGTGGCGATGTTCTGGACACAGCTTTGAAAGATTCTTAAACTCAAGCCGTAGTTGATTGAGGGGGGGGGGGAAGATCACAGCTGGTCGTGACTAGACAAATGATTGTGGTCCCCAACACGCTTGTATATTCTGCCGAGGAGAGGTGGACTGATCCTCTGATCAGAGATGCATATATAGGCGTATCAAAGAGAGAAATAAAAAAAGGAATAAGAAAAACAAAAAGGGATTATGAGGCTAAGGTCGCAAGAGATTTGAAGACTAACCCAAGGGTTCTTTCAGGTATACAGAAGTACGATTGGGGACAAGATAGGCCCACTTAAGAGTAACTCAGAACAGATCACGGACAGTGATAAGGATATGTGTGAAATTTTCAATACTTACTTCCTCTCAGTTTTTACTCAGGAAGATACTAGCGGAATTCCAGAAATAATAGATTATGTAGAACAGGAAGATAATAGACTATGCTCGATTGGGGTAACTAGTGACATGGTCCTCTGACAAATAGACAAATTAAAACCTAACAAATCCCCAGGCCCTGATGAACTGTTTGCAAGAGTTTTAAAGGAATGTAAAGAGGAACTAAGCAAACCTTTGGCAAATCTTTTCAATATATCACTACAAACTGGCATAGTGGCAGACAAGTGGAAAAGGGCAAATGTAATACCTATTTACAAGGCAGGTGACAGGTCCTTAGCTTCGAACTATAGACCAATAAGCCTTACCTCCATAGTTGGTTAATTTATGGAATCAATAATTGCCGAGGCAATTCGCAGCCATCTTGAAAGGCATAAATTGATTAATGAATCTCAACACGGTTTTACTAAGGGGCGTTCCTGTCTTACGAATTTACTAACTTTTTTCACTAAGGTGTTTGAGGAGGTAGATCATGGTAATGAATATGATATTGTGTATATGGACTTCAGTAAGGCTTTCGATAGAGTTCCACATCAGAGGCTATTGAGGAAACTTAAGGCACACGGAATAGGTGGAGAATTTTTTTCCTGGGATTAGGCATGGTTGACAAATAGGCGGCAGAGAGTTTGCATAAATGGGGAGAAATCAGAATGGGGGCACGTCTCAAGCGGTGTCCCACAGGAGAAGTTTTGGGCCCTCTGTTGTTTACAATTTACGTAAACGACATAGATGAGAGAATAAATAGCAACATAAGCAAATTTGCTGAAGACACCAAAATAGGCCGTCCAATTCATTCTAATGAGGACATTAGAGCACTCCAGGATGATTTGAGTAGACTGATGCAGTGGTCGGAGAAGTGCCAGATGCAGTTTAATGTAGACAAATGCAAAGTTCTAAATGTTGGGCAGGACAGTAACCATGCCACATATAAACTGAATAATGTAGATCTTAATACTTGTGATTGCGAGAAGGATTTAGGAGTTCTGGTTAGCAGTAATCTGAAACCAAGACAACAGTGCATAAGTGTTCGCAATAAAGCTAACATAATCCTTGGCTTCATATCAAGAAGTATAAATAATAGAAGTCCTCAGGTTGTTCTTCAACTCTATATATCTTTGGTTAGGCCTCATTTAGATTATGCTGCACAGTTCTGGTCACTGTATTACAGAATGGATATAAATGCACTGGAAAACGTACATAGGAGGATGACAAAGTTGATCCCTTGTATCAGAAATCTTCCCTATGAGGATAGACTGAGGGCCTTGAATCTACACTCTCTAGAAAGGCGTAGAATTAGGGAGGAATATGATTGAGGTGTATAAATGGAAAACAGGAATAAACAAAGGGGATGTAAATAGCGTGCTGAAAATATCCAGCCAAGACAGGACTCGCAGCAATGGTTTCAAGTTGGAAAAGTTCAGATTCAGGAAGAATATAGGAAAGCACTGGTTTGGTAATAGAGTTGTGGATGAGTGGAACAAACTCCCGAGTTCCGTCATAGGGGCTGGGACGTTGTGTAGTTTTAAAAATAGGTTAGATAAATACATGAGTGGGTGTGGGTGGGTGTGAGTTGGACCTGACTAGCTTGTGCTACTAGGTCAGATGCCGAACTAATTCCTTAAGTGGAAGTGACCTGACTACCTGGAGTTTACCTGGAGAGGGTTAACTCCAGGTGGTCGGGTCTAAGCCGGGGAGTGATGGACTTGCCTTGCATGGGTCAGTAGGAATGCTGCAGTGTTCCTTTTTTCTTATGTTCTTATGTTATCACCACAGTGTTGAAGTTGAGTAGCCCATCAATACATTAGGAACGCTCGTGTAGTTACAGCTGGGAGAATTAAACAAAGTAACTGAAAATTCAAATCAAGGGCTGGAATAAATTTAAGTCCAAAATTTCAAATAAGAGTGAAGCTCCTATTAAGACAAAATCTCAACAATAAATTAGACAGGAATACTTACAGATGTGTTGGGAGCCGCCAGTCAAGTGATTTTCCACAGGTCGGAGACGCTCGCGTCACCTCCTACCGGGTGTAAAAACGGGAGAGTTGACAGAGGGAGCTAGTCACTCACCCTACCTTAACAAGGTGACTGCCCAACAAACTGCTACTACTACTACTACTACTATTACTACTACTACTACTACGGCTACTATTACTACTACTATTACTACTAATACTACTACTACTACTACTAATAATAATAATAAATAAATAATAATAATAAATAAATAATAATAATAATAAATAATAATAATAATAATATTAATAATAATAAAAATAAACATTAAATAATAATAATAATAATAATAATAATAAATTAATTAAATTAATTTTAATTTTGGTTGAAAATGGAATGATATGGATGAGACAGTGTTGGAGGCAGACTCATTATACAGCTTCAGAAGCCTTAGAGATCAGAAATTAGTGATACTGATCAAAGTAATCTAGGAAGCGGGACCCCTGCAAACACAATTCTCATTATGGTTATATTTTTGCAGCTGTAACACCTCTTCCATTTATCATCATTATCATAGTGTTGTACAGGTGAGTAACACTTCTTATTACCTCCATCATTATACTCATATCTACACTCTCACGCTGAATTAAAATTAAAAAAAAGGAAGATGTGTAGGCCATGAAATGGAATTAAGAATTTCTTGATGATTTTACATTGCAATATTATTATGGATAAACAAGAAGGAGAATGTGGATTTACATTATTTTGATGACATCCACTGTGAGAGATGTGAAGAAGCACTTTTGTATAAGACACATAAGAAATTCTAGTGAAATGTTTAATTGAATATAAATATATTTTTTTTAAATCTCTCACTCTTCACTTTTTCTCATCTTCACTTGAGTCACTTTCTCATTATTGACAGATAATTTTTTGTCACCTCCACACACATCATCACTTCTCTCACCTCCTCTATACTGACAGTGAGAACATTCATTACCAGGAGAATTAAATCAGATGAGGATCAGGCAGGACTCCAAAGATACCTGGAAATGTTGGACACTTGGTCCAGCAACTGGCTTCTCGAATTTAACCCCACCAAATGCAAAGTCATGAAGATCGGGGAAGGGCAAAGAAGACCACAGACAGAGTATAGTCTAGGTGGCCAAAGACTGCAAACCTCGCTCAAGGAGAAAGATCTTGGGGTGAGTATAACACCAAGTACGTCTCCGGAAGCACACATCAACCAGATAACTGCTGCAGCATATGGGCGACTGGCAAACCTGAGAATAGCGTTCCGATACCTTAGTAAGGAATCGTTCAAGACACTGTACACCGTGTACGTCAGGCTCATACTAGAGTATGCAGCACCAGTTTGGAACCTATACCTGGTCAAGCACGTCACGAAATTATAGAAAGTGCAAAAATTTGCGACAAGGTTAGTTCCAGAGCTAAGGATGGACAGGAGGGTTAGGAGAGACATGATAACGACATACAAAATACTGCGTGGAATAGACAAGGTGGATAGAAACAGGATGTTCCAGAGAGGGGACACAGAAACAAGGGGTCACAATTGGAAGTTGAAGATTCAGATGAGTCAAAGGGATGTTGGGAAGCATTTCTTCAGCCACAGAGTAGTCAGGAAGTGGAATAGTCTAGCAAGTGATGCAGTGGAGGCAGGAACCATACATAGCTTTAAGACGAGGTATGATAAAGCTCATGGAGCAGGGAGAGAAGGGACCCAGTAGCAATCAGTGAAGAGGCAGGGCCAGGAGCTGAGTCTCGACCCATGCAACCACAATTAGGTGAGTACATCATCATTTCTCTCACCTCTATACTGACAGAGAGAATATTCATCACTACACACATCATCACTCCTCTCACCTCCTCTATACTGACAGAGAACATTCATCACTATACACATCATCACTCTTATCACCTCCTCTATACTGACAGAGAGAACATTCATCACTACTCACATCAGTACGCTGAACTCAATGGTCAAGAGAGTTCGTTCTGTCCTAAGCTGTCTGGGGATTAGCGTGGGGTGTTACTGAGCACCATGGCTTGCTGCAGTGTTTTAGAATATCAGGTTAAAGTGTTGAAGAAGGAGGTTCTGCTTCTTCAGGAGGAGATTAGGAGGCTGAAACTTCGCCTAGATGGGTTTGGGAGTGAGTGTGAGGTGGTTGGAGCTGGTAAGGAGGAAAAGGTTACCAACAGTGAGTTGGAGAGTGGCAGCCGCTTTAAATGGCAAGTGGTTCACAATTCAGGAAGAAGCATCAAGATAAGGAAGGTTAATAGAGAAGATTTGAAGGTAGGAAATCGATTCTCTGTTCTCCAGTACTGCAGTGGTTAGTGAGGTTAAAGGTACCACTGACTCCCCTGCTATTTAAGGTAAGAACATTCTGGTTGTGGGAGACTCCCAGGTAAGATATATGGACTGTTTTTTAGTAACAGAGATATAAAGGAAAGACGGTGAGTGTGCTCCCCAGGGGCCGGTGCTGGTGACATAGTCAGCAGGTTGGATAATATTATTTTAGGTAATGGGAGCAAGCCCATTATCTGTCTTAGTGCTGGTGGAAATGACATCGGGAAGGGCAGGAGACGAGCTGCTGGATAAATACGATGTATCATTTGTATCATTTTGCCTAGAAGGGGAGTGGGCAATGAATGGATGTCTAGGGCAATTGGTAGAAATTGCTGGATAGACAGGTACTGCAGCGAATTTGCTATCCCATTCATTGATAACTGGGACAAATTCTATGGTAAACGTGATATATATGCAAGGGATATTATTATCTAACCTTTATGTAACCAGTGTTGTTTTCTTTATTATCAGCTCTGCTGCTGGCCTGGTCAACCAGGGTAGGCGCTAGTTAATTGGAACAAGATCCCTGTCTACAGGACGTAGTGGAACATTACGACTCCTCACCTCTGAAATCTGAATTGTGGTGCTACGACCAAGTAGTGACAGGAATTCCAGAACATGGGACGAACACCGCCACCCAGGATAACAAACACAATTTCTTCTAAAACATCATCAGAAGATCATCTCGGGCATAAGATACTCCTGTACTGGAACCACTGCTGCCAATTATTATTTATTTTTAATTAAAATATTTAGAAAATTATCATAATTATTATCCATCAAGTTATTCATAATTTATTTTTCCATTCTTTTGTTGAGGTGGAAGGCGTTCCCCTGACAATGGCGACCTTGCCAGGATACGCTTCTTGAGGTAACATCTTCCTCAAGGTTCAACTGGTTGTAAGTATAACATTTAAGAAAGTATGAAGTATGCGAGTGTCAAGTATTAGTTTCATATTTCTATTGGAAAGTGGTTAGTGCAAAGTATATAATTCCTGTCATATTTATTCTATTCAGTTGATGGAGTCGTTCGTTAGACAACACCTTCCGTCTTCACATCTCCTTGTTGGACTGGTTGTGGCAACTTTAAAAAGAAAGTGTGATATGTCTAATTTATCATACTGGTAGTCTTGTTAGACTTACTGTTGTGGTTCTAGGTACGGTTTAGGTTTACCCATTTGTTGAACCTGGGAACTCCGATAATAACCCTTCCTGTGTGAACAGGGTGTATTTAAATTTGTGAAGGCTGTTGAGCTCACAATTGTGTTCTTCCAAGGAGGAAAATTTAGTTTATCTTCTTCTGTGGGAAGGTTAATAAAGTGTGCGGACACTGTGTCCCTCTTTTGAAACCACCGTTTCAATTATTAGTCTGTGTTAGTACAAACTGGTCAAATTATGTTTGTATAATATTTCTTTCTCAAACTGGATTCTTTGGATTTCTGGATGACAGCTGGAAAGGAAATGGGATTTTCTGGACAGGACCTTGATAGCTATATTTCTTCTAAGATACCTATAGCTAAGAGGGAAGAACAGAAAAGACTAGCTCACGAAGAAAAAACATGAAAGACTAGCTCTCGAAGAGAAAGACAGCTCAAGAAAAAAACAGGAAAGACTAGCTCCGAAGAAAAACAGGAAAGACTAGCTCGTGAAGGAAAAAAACAGGAAAGACTAGCTCGTGAAGGAAAAAAACAGGAAAGACTAGCTCGCGAAGAAAAAAACAGGAAAGACTAGCTCGCGAAGAAAAAAACAGGAAAGACTAGCTCGCGAAGAAAAAAACAGGGAAGACTAGCTCGCGAAGGAAAAAAACAGGAAAGACTAGCTCGCGAAGAAAAAAACAGGGAAGACTAGCTGGCGAAGGAAAAAAGAGGAAAGACTAGCTCGCAAAGGAAAAAAACAGGAAAAACTAGCCCGCGAAGAGAAACAAGAACAAGAAAGGATAGCTAGAGAAGACAGAGTTCAGGCAATAGAGGTAGCCTTCAAAATGAAGGAATTGAAGAACAAGCTAAGCAGAGGGAATTAGAACAGTTAAGATTGGAGTTAGAAGCCAAGAAGATAGAACTATCTAAGCTGAAAATAGAAGAAGCTGTACTAGTACCCTACCCACGAATGAAATATGTATTAGAATGCCTCAAATACCACCTTTCACAGAGTAGGATGACATCTCGGTCTTGGTAATTCCGAAGAATTGCCATTAGACTACTTTGAAGATTTCTCATGACCTGCCAGTCTCCGGTTATGTTTCACATAGGAAGACCTATGAGAAGATTAGGGACCTGTACTTCTGGCCTGGGATGTCTTCGGACATCTATAAGTATTGTAGGTCGTGTCACGTATGTCAACTTTCCTCACAAAAGTGAAGAACTATGAGAGTTCCTATGGTAATAATGCCGATTTTCTGTCCCATTTTCTAGAGTTGCAGTGGATATAGTTGGTGTTGTCACTCCTCGCTCATCAGGTCATAAATATATCTTGAATATGCCTCTAGCTTCCCTGAGGCGATACCCTTGAAATCCATTACGTCAGTAGGAGTTGCAGAAGCATTACTATCTATTTTTTCACGGGTAGGTATACCCAGGGAAATTCTTTCTGATCTAGGAATATAATTTACTTCTGAATTAATGGATCAAGTTTATCAACTTGTGGGTGTTCAACCTCTTTTCACTACACCTTACCATCCAAATTGTAACGGAAGAGTGGAATGACAATATGCCAGCCTAAAGTCAATATTAAAGAAACTTTGTTTTTTTAAACCAACTGACTGGCATAGATACCTGCCATGTGCTCTCTTTGCAATGCGTGAGATTTCAAGTGATTCACTTGGATATTCCCCTTTCGAATTGCTTTATGGGAGACAAGCTCGTGGACCTCTATTTATCTTGAATGAACTGTGATCCAAAGCACTTATCAGTTTATTTTACTCACGAAATCGTAATGACACGATTGCAAACAAACCACATACCACGGGTGGGGTTCGAACCCGCGGTCAGAGAGTCTCAGAACTCCAGACCGTCGCGTAAGCCACTGGGCCAGCTAGCTTCAATAAGATTCATCCAACTAGGTATATTTCTACACCATAGGAAGGTTAGCATAGGCACCACTGTGTCCACAAATGAGCTAGAGTTCGTCACGGCCATGCTAGCTGGAGATTCGTCTGTAAAAACTTGCATTTGTGGACACAGTGGTGCCTATGCTAACCTTCCTATGGTGTAGAAATATACCTAGTTGGATGAATCTTATTGAAGCTAGCTGGCCCAGTGGCTTACGCGACGGTCTGGAGTTCTGAGACTCTCTGACCGCGGGTTCGAACCCCACCCGTGGTATGTGGTCAGTTTATTTTAGATCTGAGAGAAAGATTAGAAGAAACCGTTAATTTGGTCGGTCAAGAACCTGAATATGTCCAGGGAAACATACAAGACCTATTTTGGCCAAAATAACTCCAAGCCTAAATTTAATATTGGTGATGAAGTTTTAGTTCTTTTACCAGACACCAATACATAATCCAACAAACTACTTTCCTTACGTGCTATATCATACCTTGTATATTTATTTATCCTCTTTTTCATAAAATATGTATTACTTATTACCAAACCTCTTTCTACACATAGCTCAATTAATGGTTCCCCATTTACATTTACCCTTGGCACCCCAAATTTACCTACTACTCCCTCCACAACATTTTTACCACTTTAGCATTAAGATCCCCAACCACAATTACTCTCTCACTTGGTTCAAAACTCCCCACACACTCACTCAACATTTCCCAAAATCTCTCTCTCTCCTCTACACTTCTCTCTTCTCCAGGTGCATAAACACTTACTATAACCCACTTTTCACATCCAACCTTTATTTTACTCCACATAATCCTTGAATTTATACATTTATATTCCCTCTTACCTGCCATAACTGATTATTCAACATTATTGCCATTCCTTCTTTAGCTCTAACTCTATTTGAAACCCTGACCTAATCCCATTTATTTCTCCCCACTGAAACTCTCCTACCCCCTTCAGCTTTGTCTCACTTAAAGCCAGGACATCCAGCTTCTTTTCATTCATAACATCTACAATTATCTCTTTCTTATCATTCGCACAACATCCACGCACATTCAAAGATCCCACTTTGACGGTTTTCTTCTTTTCTTTTTAGTAAGCTATACAGGAAAAGGGGTTACTAGCCCATTGTTCCCGGCATTTTAGTTGACTTTTACAACACGCATGGCTTACGGAGGAAAGATTCTTATTCCACTTCCCATGGATATGAAAGGAAAAGCAATAAGAACAAGAACTATTAAGATAAAATCAAAGAAAACTCAGATGAGTGTGTATACATAAACGTGACATGTTTCCGTAGCGACTAGTGTAGTAGAAGTAGCAAGACGTACCTGAATCTGCATGTTTATGAGACAGAAAAAAGACACCAGCAATCTTACCATCATGTAAAACAAATACAGGCTTTCGTTTTACACTCACTCTGGCAGGACGGTAGTACTCCCCTGGTGTTGCTGACAAATAATATATATATATATATATATATATATATATATATATATATATATATATATATATATATATATATATATATATATATATATATATATATATATATATATAATATATAATATATATTATATCACTCTCAAAAACACCCTTTACTCTCCCAGCGCTGTCCAAATCCCATCCTATACACTCTAAAAGCACTAAAACACACATTCCATATACTCTTTTAAAACACTCAAACACTCTTCCATTGCATCTAACACCAATCCTGTACTCTCCCTGAGCACTTCAACACCCATCCTGTACTCTCCCTGAGCACTCCAACACCCATCCTGTACTCTCCCTGAGCACTCCAACACCCTCCTGTACTCTCCCTGAGCACTCCAACACCCATCCTGTACTCTCCCTGAGCACTCCAACACCCATCCTGTACTCTCCCTGAGCACTCCAACACCAATCCTGTACTCTCCCTGAGCACTCCAACACCCATCCTGTACTCTCCCTGAGCACTCCAACACCCATCCTGTACTCTCCCTGAGCACTCCAACACCAATCCTGTACTCTCCCTGAGCACTCCAACACCCATCCTGTACTCTCCCTGAGCAATCCAACACCCATCCTATACACTCCTAAAACACTCCAACACCCATCCTATAATCTAGCTAAACACTACAACACCCATCCTATACTCTAGCTAAATACTACAACACCCATCCTATACACTCCTAAAACACTCCAACACCCATCCTATAATCTAGCTAAACACACTACAACACCCATCCTATACTCTAGCTAAACACTCCAACACCCATCCTATACACTCCTAAAACACTCCAACACCCATCCTATAATCTAGCTAAACACTACAACACCCATCCTATACACTCCTAAAACACTCCAACACCCATCCTATAATCTAGCTAAACACACTACAACACCCATCCTATACTCTAGCTAAATACTACAACACACATCCTATACTCTAGCTAAACACTACAACAATCATCTTATTCTCTTCCAGAACAAAATCATTAACTATTTCTGTACTAAATTCCAACTTCGTCACACATTTGAATCTTCATTCATTCTAAGTTTCCCATTTTTACCCAGCTTGTTGCGTCATTCATTTCGTTCATACTTCCTGTATATTTACATTCTTTGTACTCTTAATTCTTCATATTCTCCTCGTTTTATTCTCATTTCTTTCATATTCACATTCTGCAAATTCACTTTCAACTTTCCCTTTGTGTTTTTACTTACTTCCATACACACTGCCTTCATACTATATCCATCACACCCACTTCCTTCATACGCAATCCCTTCACACTCACTTCTTTCACTCTTTGCCTTCATAATCACTTCCTTCATCATTGATCTCATTATTACTTCTCCCGAGAATGAAATTCCGCGAGTAATTCATTATCTTCATCAGACATTTCCTCAAAATATTCTCTTTATCTCTCTAAAACCTCTTGTTCCACACGTCTCATGGCGTATATTTTGGCCTAATTCATTTTGCGATAAATGGTAATATCCCAACATCACAGTTCATCACAACACAGTGTCTGAGACATTAACAGCAGAGTCGTCCTGGCCAGGTTGTAGCAGCGACCTCCAGCGACTTCCCGAGTACCTAGCTGTTGTTTTCTTCACCGAAAGTTTTTTGTGTGTGCGCTTTTATTGATCTGTGCGTGCTATGCAATCACAAAAGACGTGTAACAAAATAAATAATATCTACTACATTTCTTCATGGAGATTGACAATTAGATTAAGATTCATGCAGTCATTTACACACAATACAACGTTCAGACATACCATTTTCTGCTATATTACTGAAAAAAATATATATTAATAAAGATACATTCTGTGACGTAAGTAGGGACAAAAATTTCCAATGAATAACGATATATGGGTCTTGGCGTACGTTCATGGCTGTCTCGGTGGGTGGAATTTCAAGACATATTTCTCTGTGTTTCTTCCTGTAATTCCTCCACCAGGATAGTCTCGACCGTCGTTAGGAAAGACATAATTGCCATCCAGCAAGGTCGCCTGGGACCTCCGGTAAATGGGGAAGACATCCAGTAGATAGACGGATGAATTCCTGGTCACAAGATCCTGGGGAGGGACTGATGTAGGAAGCTAGAGGTGAGGATACTGAGAGAGACGAGGCAAGCCTTTGTGAAGTGAAGGGGAGACACACTACTCACACTACAGGAGGGTATATATGCAAGCAAATGTAAGATGGTACAAAGTCACAAAATTTAAAAAAGTGTCAGTGCAGGTAGTTTAGACTAAGGCTGCTTGCTGCCTTGATAAATGATACAACAAAATTGTTAAAGCCGCTGGGGAAAGTGAATTCAACAATTTGAATTTTTGACTACAAAATCCTGTATTTCTAATCTGTAAAGTTATTATAGGAGAAACTGTTGAATAAAGAAATGGATGGAGAGATGCATTTGCCTAGATTATCAGAAAACCTTTGCTAGTCTATCCTAGATACAAAGACCACTGGGTTATATGCAGTAATACCAGAAATATAAATGTTACGCTTATACATAGTAACACCAGAGCTGTAGAGATCACAACATTATACCTGGTAAACGTAGAAAAGCAAATATCACTTTTTTATATATAGTAATATTAAGGATACAACGATAACACTGTTATGCATAACAATGTCAGAGATATAAATGTTACGCTTATACATAATAACACCAGTGATGCGAAGATCACAATGTTTAACACAATAACACCAGAAATTGATAGATAAGGAAGTTATACACAGAAACACAGAAATCACACTTTTACATGAAAGAAAATAAAAAAAATCAAATAAGAACATAAAAATCTATGACATTTAAATAGACAAATAAAATAAACAACAAATGGCTTCACCATGGTGGTCTAGGTAGAGGAGTTCTTCTCTTCTGGCTGGACTATGTTTCTAGCCTGCCCGGGCGGATGTATTTACTGGGCGCAGATTTCTGTGTGTCCTCCCCTGTAATTACATCTTCTTGTATATACTGATATTTAAACACTTGTGTTGTAATATCATATATGGGTAGTGCTTCATGGTGTTGCTACATTTGAAGAGTTAAGTTCCTCTCTGAGGAAATGCTGTGTTTGGGGTTCACAGCTCTCAACGTCCCCCTCAAATGATAGTTTAAATCCAGTTTTCCTTCATTATATGATAATATTTTGCTAAATGAGTGTAAGTGTAGAAACATTTTCCCTTGTCAAGTGCAAACTGATAAACCTTTACGTGAAAGTTTTCTGAAAATTCTTGTAAATTGCACTCTGCATTGCCTTGTTTTCATACTCATAACAATAAGCACAATATTACTGAGACCTGATGTTGTAGTTAATTATTCAATGTTCACTTTTGTGAATCACTTCAGAACACTTAATTAACTACAAGTCCATTTAGAAATAATTCATCTTCATAAAGATAACATGTTTTTTCAAAGTTTATTAAAGGCTGTTATTTACACATACTTGTCTCCACATACATGTACTAGCGAACACTCAGCCTCGTGAATTTCAACAAGTAAAAGATTCCAAACAGATTTGGTCTTGGTAGTTGTGGTGGTAGTAGTAGTAGTAGTAGTAGTAGTAGTAGTAGTAGAAGAAGAGGTAACTCTTGGTTACTGTGTAATGGCGGAGTTATTTTATAAAGGGAACTCGTCCTAATACTTAAAGATGACTCAAGTCATTTTCGTCTTTAAAAGTCAGTTTAGACACTATTAAGCAGAATAAAGGCAGCTTCGTCATCTCTGAAATATTAGCACCAGTTCTACTAAGAACATTTGATTCCACACAGCAACCAAGAGTTACCTCTGCTACTACTACTAAGACCAATAGCATGGACCTGCTTATGCCTTTTCACATTATTTTGTTATATATACTGTACATAGCTTCTGTGCCCTTTTATTGTTTGTATAGATTTCACAAAGCAATAATACGTCTGGTTAGTTACATATGTGTACTTTTACCTAACATATTCTCGGTATTTTACCAACATTATTACAGAATTAATGATTTGTCCTCCATTCTGCGCATAGAAATTAAACAAAAAATCACAACATGGATAAACTAGACTCAGAAACTGTGCCATAAATGGTAGTGAGAATCTGCTCACCAGATTATAAGTATGTTGTTTACTCTCATTGTATAAACTTAGTTGCTAAGCTAAATAACTTCAGTTTTATACTGCACATTTTCAACCTCTTAGTCTAATATGGATTATGCAATGAACTTTTATTATAAATCAGTGTAAATTATAACATATGATTGATATGTAAACAAGAGTTCTTGATGGTCCGTGTGACTACGTACTGAACCTTAATGGTCCGTGTGACTACACACTGAACCTTGATGGTCCGTGTGGCTACGCACTGAACCTTGATGGTCCGTGTGGCTACGCACTGAACCTTGATGGTCCGTGTGGCTATCGCACTGAACCTTGATGGTCCAGTGTGGCTACGCACTGAACCCTGATGGTCCGTTTGGCTACGCACTGAACCTTGATGGTCCGTGTGACTACGCACTGAACCTTGATGGTCCGTGTGACTACGCACTGAACCTTGATGGTCCGTGTGGCTACGCACTGAACCTTGATGGTCCGTGTGGCTATGCACTGAACCTTGATGGTCCGTGTGGCTACGCACTGAACCTTGATGGTCCGTGTGGCTACGCACTGAACCTTGATGGTCCGTGTGGCTACACACTGAACCTTGATGGTTCGTGTGGCTACACACTGAACCTTGATGGTTCGTGTGGCTACGCACTGAACCTTAGTGGTCCGTGTGGCTACGCACTGAACCTTGATGGTCCGTGTGGCTACGCACTGAACCTTGATGGTCCGTGTGACTACACACTGAACCTTGATGGTCCGTGTGGCTACGCACTGAACCTTGATGGTCCGTGTGGCTACGCACTGAACCTTGATGGTCCGTGTGGCTATGCACTGAACCTTGATGGTCCGTGTGGCTATGCACTGAACCTTGATGGTCCGTGTGGCTACGCACTGAACCTTGATGGTCCGTGTGGCTATGCACTGAGCCTTGATGGTCCGTGTGGCTACGCACTGAACCTTGATGGTCCGTGTGGCTACGCACTGAACCTTGATGGTCCGTGTGGCTATGCACTGAACCTTGATGGTCCGTGTGGCTACGCACTGAACCTTGATGGTCCGTGTGGCTACGCACTGAACCTTGATGGGCCGTGTGGCTACGCACTGAACCTTGATGGTCCGTGTGGCTACGCACTGAACCTTGATGGTCCGTGTGGCTATGCACTGAACCTGATGGTCCGTGTGGCTACGCACTGAACCTTGATGGTCCGTGTGGCTACGCACTGAACCTTGATGGTCCGTGTGGCTACGCACTGAAACTTGATGGTCCGTGTGACTACACACTGAACCTTGATGGTCCGTGTGGCTACGCACTGAACCTTGATGGTCCGTGCGGCTATGCACTTAAACTTGATGGTCCGTGTGACTACACACTGAACCTTGATGGTCCATGTGGCTACGCACTGAACCTTGATGGTCCGTGCGGCTACGCACTGAACCTTGATGGTCCGTGTGACTACACACTGAACCTTGATGGTCCGTGTGGCTACGCACTGAACCTTGAAGGTCCGTGTGACTACATATTGAACCTTGATGGTCCAAGTGGCTAAGCACTGAACCTTGATGGTCCGTGCGGCTACGCACTGAACCTTGATGGTCCGTGTGACTACGCACTGAACTTTGATGATCCGTGCGGCTACGCACTGAACCTTGATGGTTCGTGTGACTACACACTGAACCTTGATGGTTCGTGTGACTACACACTGAACCTTGATGGTTCGTGTGGCTACACACTGAACCTTGATGGTTCGTGTGGCTACGCACTGAACCTTGATGGTCCCTGTGGCTACGCACTGAACCTTGATGGTCCGTGTGGCTACGCACTGAACCTTGATGGTTCGTGTGACTACACACTGAACCTTGATGGTCCGTGTGGCTACGCACTGAACCTTGATGGTCCGTGTGGCTACGCACTGAACCTTGATGGTCCGTGTGGCTACGCACTGAACCTTGATGGTCCGTGTGGCTATGCACTGAACCTTGATGGTCCGTGTGGCTACGCACTGAACCTTGATGGTCCGTGTGGCTATGCACTGAACCTTGATGGTCCGTGTGGCTACGCACTGAACCTTGATGGTCCGTGTGGCTACGCACTGAACCTTGATGGTCCGTGTGGCTATGCACTGAACCTTGATGGTCCGTGTGGCTACGCACTGAACCTTGATGGTCCGTGTGGCTACGCACTGAACCTTGATGGGCCGTGTGGCTACGCACTGAACCTTGATGGTCCGTGTGGCTACGCACTGAACCTTGATGGTCCGTGTGGCTATGCACTGAACCTTGATGGTCCGTGTGGCTACGCACTGAACCTTGATGGTCCGTGTGGCTACGCACTGAACCTTGATGGGCCGTGTGGCTACGCACTGAACCTTGATGGTCCGTGTGGCTATGCACTGAACCTTGATGGTCCGTGTGGCTACGCACTGAACCTTGATGGTCCGTGTGGCTACGCACTGAACCTTGATGGGCCGTGTGGCTACGCACTGAACCTTGATGGTCCGTGTGGCTACGCACTGAACCTTGATGGTCCGTGTGGCTACGCACTGAACCTTGATGTGCCGTGTGGCTACGCACTGAACCTTGATGGTCCGTGTGGCTATGCACTGAACCTTGATGGTCCGTGTGGCTACGCACTGAACCTTGATGGTCCGTGTGGCTACGCACTGAACCTTGATGGTCCGTGTGGCTACGCACTGAACCTTGATGGTCCGTGTGGCTACGCACTGAACCTTGATGGTCCGTGTGGCTACGCACTGAATCTTGATGGTCCGTGTCGCTACGCACTGAACCTTGATGGTCCGTGTGGCTACGCACTGAACCTTGATGGGCCGTGTGGCTACGCACTGAACCTTGAATATCCCCATAATTTGATCATATTTATTTTATTAACTATAAAATATAAATACAAAGTAATAATATTAATTTTGCTAATTAATTCTGCTCCTCACATATAATAATATAATAAGGTTCTGCATTTAAAAAAAAAACTCACTTTCGTAGGGAGGAGGGGAGAAAAACCTCGTAGTTGGTGAAGGGCTCTTGTTCCAAGAAATTAAAGATAACGTCCCCTTCCTCGGATCAAGCCTAATTGTCTCCAATTAACCACTCGGTGTATAACCACTCGGTGTATAACCACTCGGTGTATAACCTCTCTTGGTTCACAACTTCCTTCCCCATTAATATATTAATGTTAATTAATAAACTTTAAGAATAACTATGGCAAGTTGAACTAAAAGTTTAGTGCAGATGAGTCAGCCAGGCTGACAGCTGAGTCAGCCAGGCTGACAGCTGAGTCAGCCAGGCTGACAGCTGAGTCAGCCAGGCTGACAGGTGAGTCAGCCAGGCTGACAGGTGAGTCAGCCAGGCTGACAGGTGAGTCAGCCAGGCTGACAGCTGAGTCAGCCAGGCTGACAGCTGAGTCAGCCAGGCTGACAGCTGAGTCAGCCAGGCTGACAGGTGAGTCAGCCAGGCTGACAGGTGAGTCAGCCAGGCTGACAGCTGAGTCAGCCAGGCTGACAGCTGAGTCAGCCAGGCTGACAGCTGTACCGCAGAACTGTACTCTTCTTTATTGTGTATTATTATTATTATTATTAATATTATTATTATTATCATTATTATTATTATTATTATTATTATATAACTTCATATAAGTTTTCTTCTGATATTAACTTTGCACTTCCATCTACACACACACACACATATACACACATAAATCTCACTCCAAACACTGTGCTACGAACACACATATACATAAATGTGTACATGTTCTCATAAGCATATCTACACTCTCCCTCACCATTGTTAAAATTAAACAATACGGTATAAGTAGTGTAAGAGAATTAAGAACAATTTTGATTACATAATATATTGATGAAATATGTAAATATGTGAAAAAGTGACTAACGTATAGACTTGTGGTTAAAACAAAGAAGATGTTCTTAGAAATTATCTTAAAAACCCTTTGTTTAAGTAGATTTAATAATTAAATGATTCTCTCAGTTTTCACATATACACTTTTCTCACCTCTTCAATAATGGCATAAAAACATTCATCACAGATGCAAGACAAAAACTTTCGGTGATAAAATAAAATTTATTCGATCTCCTTACAATAAAAATTTTGGTGGTGGCTGCCACAACCTGGCCAGTACGACTGTGTTGATGGTGGCTGCCACAACCTAGCCAGCACCACTGTGTTAATGTCTCCGATACTGTTGTTATGCAATGTGATGTATGAATGTTAACATATATTGCACACTGAATGTTGTGGTGCACTATTGTCAGGGAAACGCCTTCCACCTGAACAAAAAAGTAATGGAAAAATAAATAAATAAATAATGGACTCGAGGTTTAATAATAAAGATAGATCTTTCTGGAGTTTTAATTAAAATAAATTTAAAAAAAGAAATAGGCCATTTTGGTTCTGGCAAGATGTTGGGGAGGAGAAAGTAAGGCCCAGGGTAAGTGTCAGGTGTTGACGAGATGGTGAAGGTGTCAGGTGTTGACGAGATGGTGAAGGTGTCAGGTGTTGACGAGATGGTAAAGGTGTCAGGTGTTGACGAGATGGTGAAGGTGTCAGGTGTTGACGAGATGGTGAAGGTGTCAGGTGTTGACGAGATGGTAAAGGTTTCAGGTGTTGACGAGATGGTGAAGGTGTCAGGTGTAGACGAGATGGTGAAGGTGTCAGGTGTTGACGAGATGGTGAAGGTTTCAGGTGTTGACGAGATGGTGAAGGTGTCAGGTGTAGACGAGATGGTGAAGGTGTCAGGTGTTGACGAGATGGTGAAGGTGTCAGGTGTTGACGAGATGGTGTAGGTGTCAGGTGTTGACGAGATGGTGAAGGTGTCAGGTGTAGACGAGATGGTGAAGGTGTCAGGTGTTGACGAGATGGTGAAGGTGTCAGGTGTTGACGAGATGGTGTAGGTGTCAGGTGTTGACGAGATGGTGAAGGTGTCAGGTGTAGACGAGATGGTGAAGGTGTCAGGTGTTGACGAGAGGGTGTAGGTGTCAGGTATAGACGAGATGGTGAAGGTGTCAGGTGTAGACGAGATGGTGAAGGTGTCAGGTGTTGACGAGATGGTGTAGGTGTCAGGTGTTGACGAGATGGTAAAGGTGTCAGGTGTTGACGAGCTGGTGAAGGTGTCAGGTTTAGACGAGATGGTGAAGGTGTCAGGTGTAGACGAGATGGTGAAGGTGTCAGGTGTTGACGAGATGGTGTAGGTGTCAGGTATAGACGAGATGGTGAAGGTGTCAGGTGTAGACGAGATGGTGAAGGTGTCAGGTGTTGACGAGATGGTGTAGGTGTCAGGTGTTGACGAGATGGTGAAGGTGTCAGGTGTTGACGAGCTGGTGAAGGTGTCAGGTTTAGACGAGATGGTGAAGGTGTCAGGTGTAGACGAGATGGTGAAGGTGTCAGGTGTTGACGAGATGGTGTAGGTGTCAGGTGTTGACGAGCTGGTGAAGGTGTCAGGTTTAGACGAGATGGTGAAGGTGTCAGGTGTAGACGAGATAGTGAAGGTGTCAGGTGTTGACGAGATGGTGAAGGTGTCAGGTGTTGACGAGATGGTGTAGGTGTCAGGTGTAGACGAGATGGTGAAGGTGTCAGGTGTTGACGAGATGGTGTAGGTGTCAGGTGTTGACGAGATGGTGAAGGTGTCAGGTGTAGACGAGATGGTGAAGGTGTCAGGTGTTGACGAGATGGTGAAGGTGTCAGGTGTTGACGAGATGGTGTAGGTGTCAGGTGTTGACGAGATGGTGAAGGTGTCAGGTGTAGACGAGATGGTGAAGGTGTCAGGTGTTGACGAGAGGGTGTAGGTGTCAGGTATAGACGAGATGGTGAAGGTGTCAGGTGTAGACGAGATGGTGAAGGTGTCAGGTGTTGACGAGATGGTGTAGGTGTCAGGTGTTGACGAGATGGTAAAGGTGTTAGGTGTTGACGAGCTGGTGAAGGTGTCAGGTTTAGACGAGATGGTGAAGGTGTCAGGTGTAGACGAGATGGTGAAGGTGTCAGGTGTTGACGAGATGGTGTAGGTGTCAGGTATAGACGAGATGGTGAAGGTGTCAGGTGTAGACGAGATGGTGAAGGTGTCAGGTGTTGACGAGATGGTGTAGGTGTCAGGTGTTGACGAGATGGTGAAGGTGTCAGGTGTTGACGAGCTGGTGAAGGTGTCAGGTTTAGACGAGATGGTGAAGGTGTCAGGTGTAGACGAGATGGTGAAGGTGTCAGGTGTTGACGAGATGGTGTAGGTGTCAGGTGTTGACGAGCTGGTGAAGGTGTCAGGTTTAGACGAGATGGTGAAGGTGTCAGGTGTAGACGAGATAGTGAAGGTGTCAGGTGTTGACGAGATGGTGAAGGTGTCAGGTGTTGACGAGATGGTGTAGGTGTCAGGTGTAGACGAGATGGTGAAGGTGTCAGGTGTTGACGAGATGGTGAAGGTTATCCTGGGCAGAGAGGGATTCTCCTATGCCACTTTGTTGCAGTAAGTATGAGTAGACGAAATTATCTAAGACTGATAGACTTAAATCTTGCTCTTTTCTATCTTGACTTCGGTATCGAATGACCAGTCCAGCACCAGAGCTGATAAATAAAAAAGAAATACACTGGTTACCACAAGTTAAGCAAATATAACACTTAATAAAGGGTGGTAACCATAAAACACAACGACCAGAAATACTCCTGGTAGACCACCCTACCTGATCAGGAGAAGAGTGAAGGTCAAGTGTCTCTCCAAACTCTACTCCACACCAGGTAAGGTTACTACTACCAGGAGTAGTAACTAAAACATATCAAAAAGCCTGGAACTGGGGGTTTGCCCCAGCCCGCTAGATGGAAGCACAGGCTGAAACTCGCTACTGATCCCCCTGGCTGTCTGAACAACCCTAATCCCCAATTATAATCCACTTTTCCCTGACAACTATGTTGCAGAGATATATGGCACAAAACAGTTAAGTAATGAAAAACACAATTGTAGAAGGGAACTTTTGAATGAAGAAGTTTGTATCACAGGTGAAAGTTCCTCTCTGTTGTTATGTGTTTTTTCACCACCATCGTTGTGTTGTGATGTGTATAAAGTCTGTCTGCTACACCAGAGTTAATAACACTGTATGTATCATGATCACAACCAGTTAAGAAAATTTTGCTCTCTAAAATTGGGATTAAAGTAAATTTAACACTTGTACGCTGTGAGACACACGTCTCGGGTGTGTATTATTATTATTATTATTATTATTATTATTATTATTATTATTATTATTATTATTATTATTATTATTATTATTATTATTATTATTATCATTATTATTATTATTATTATTATTATTATCATTATTACACTTTACTATGAAAACTGTTATAAAAATATCAGATCTTGTAAACTTACTTGATATCTTTATAACAAATTGATTTAATATCCATAGAGTTTCTTAATCTCATTAAAATAAATAATGTTCACTGTAGTTGATATATTTACAACATCCTGGAGGTCATACCACTCACAACCTCCTGGGGGTCATGCCACTCATAACATCCTGGAGGTCATGCCAATCACAACCTTCTGGAGGTCATGCCACTCATAACATCCTGGAGGTCATGCCACTCACAACATCATTAAGGTCATGCAACTCACAACATCCTGGAGGTCATGCCCCTCACAACGTCCTGGAGGTCATGCCACTCACAACATCCTGCAGGTCATGCCACTCACAACATCCTTTATGTCATGCCACTCACAACATTCTGGAGGTCATGCCTCTCACAACGTCCTGGAGGTCATGCCACTCACAACATCCTGGAGGTCATGCCACTCACAACATCCTGGAGGTCATGCCTCTCACAACATCCTGGAGGTCATGCCACTCAGAACATCCTGTAGGTCATGTCACTCACAATATTCTGGAGGTCATGCCACTCACAACATCCTGGAAATCATGCCACTCACAACATCCTGGAGGTCATGCCACTCACAACATCCTGGAGGTCATGCCACTTACAACATCCTGGAGGTCATGCCACTTACAACATCCTGGAGGTCATGTCACTTACAACATCCTAGAGGTCATGCCACTCACAACGTCCTGGAGGTCATGCCACTCACAACATCCTGGTGGTCATGCCACTCACAGCATCCTGGAGGTCATGCCACTCACAACATCATGGAGGTCATGTCACTTACATCATCCTGGAGGTCATGCCACTTACAACATCCTGGAGGTCATGCCACTCACAACATCCTGGAGGTCATGCCACTCACAACATCCTGGAGATCATGCCACTCACAACATTCTGGAGGTCATGCCACTCACAACATCCTGGAGGTTATGCCACTTACAACATCCTGGAGATCATGCCACTAACAACATCCTGGAGGTCATGTCGCTTACAACATCCTGGAGGTCATGCCACTCACAAAATCCTGGAGGTCATTCTACTCACAAAATCCTGCAGGTCATGTCACTCACAACATCCTGCAGGTCATGGCACTCACAACATCCTGGAGGTCATGCCACTTACAACATCCTGGATGTCATGCCACTTACAATACCCTGGAGGTCATGCCACTTACAACATCCTGGAGGTCATGCCACTCACAACATCCTGGAGGTCATGCCACTTACAACATCCTGGAGGTCATGCCACTCTCAACATCCTGGAGGTCATGCCACTCACAACATCCTGGAGATCATTCCACTCACAACACCCTCGAAGTCATACCACTCACAACATCCTGGAGGTCATGCCACTTACAACATCCTGGAGATCATGCCACTAACAACATCCTGGAGGTAATGTCGCTTACAACTTCCTGGAGGTCATGCCACTCACAAAATCCTGGAGGTCATTCCACTCACAAAATCCTGCAGGTCATGTCACTCACAACATCCTGGAGGTCATGCCACTCACAACATCCTGAAGGTCATGCCACTCTCAGCATCCTGGAGGTCATGCCACTCACAACATCCTGGAGGTCATGCCACTCACAACATCCTGGAGGTTATGTCACTCACAACATCCTGGAGGTCATGCGACTCACAACATAATGGAGGTCATGCCACTCACAACATCCTGGAGGCCATGCCACTCAGAACATCCTGGAGGTCATGTCACTCACAACATCCTAGAGGTAATGCCACTCACAACATCCTGGAGGTCATGCCACTCATAACATCTCGGAGGTCATGCCACTTACAACATCCTGGAGGTCAGGCCATTCACAGCATCCTGGAGGTTTTGCCACTCACAACATCCTGGAGGTCATGTCACTTACAACATTCTGGAGGTCATGTCACTAACAACATCCTGGAGGTCATGCCACTTACAACATTTTGGAGGTCATGTCACTCACAACATCCTGGAGGTCATGCCACTCACAACATCCTGGAGGTCATGCCACTTACAAAATCCTGGATGTCATGCCACTCACAACATCCTGGAAGTCATGCCACTCACAACATCCTGGAGGTCATGCCACTCACAACATCCTGGAGGTCATGCCACTCCCAACATCCTGGAGGTCATGTCACTCACAACATCCTGGAGGTCATGCCACTTACAACATCCTGGAGGTCATGCCACTTACAACATCCTGGAGGTCATGCCACTTACACCATCCTGGAGGTCATGCCACTTACAACATCCTGGAGGTCATGCCACTCCTCAAATACTTTAACAGTAAAGATATTCTTCCTCTTCTAAGAATCTTTGTAAGATTTTATTTTGTCAAAATAAATCAATTCAACTTTTAATTAAGTTTCAAACACTGAGATTTAATTTAGTTAGCATTTATTAAATTACAAAAGAGTGCACAATGGTGTGTCAGGACTCAATGCAGTCAGGTAATATAACATGGTATACGCAAGACCCTAAGAACGTATATTAAATTTAATATAATTTAGTGTTCCATAACATTCATGGTGTAAAA
>WNWK01009005.1:67500-75000 GCA_009830355.1 Cherax destructor
GGTCGATTCACAGCTCCTGGCATTACCTCTTCACTGCTTTATCATTCTTCTTCTTAAAGTTATGTATGGATCCTGCCTCCACTACATCAGTTCCCAGGCTATTCCACTTCCTGACCACTCTGTGACTGAAGAAATACTTCCTAGCATCCCAGTGAGTCATCTGTGTCTTTAACTTCCAACTATGACCCCTTGTTTCAGTGTCCCATCTCTGGAACATCCTGTCTCTGTCCACCTTGTCGATTCCTCTCAGTATTTTATTCGTCGTTATCATATGCTCCCTATCTCTCCTGTCCTCCAGTGTCGTCAGGTCGATTTCCCTTAACCTCTCCTCGTAGGATATACTCCTTAGCTCTGGGACTATTCTTGTTGCAAACCTTTGCATTTTCTCTAGTTTCCTTACATGCTTGGCTAGGTGTGGGTTCTAAACTGGTGCTGTACACTCCAACATAGGTCTAACGTACACAGTGTACAGGGTCTTGAACGATTCCTTATTAAGATGTCGGAATGCTGTTCTTAGGTTTGCTAGGCCCCCATATGCTGCCGCAGTTAGTTGGTTGAGTTGTGCCTCAGATGTGCCCAGTGTTATACTCACACCAAGATCAAAGTTCCCTTAAGTGAGGTTTGTAGTATCTGGCCCCCTGGACTGTACTCGATCTGTGGTCTTCTTTGTCCTTCCCCAATCTTCATGACTTTGCACTTGGTGGGCTAGAACTCCAGGAGCAAGTTGCTGGACAAGCCCTGCAACCTGTTCAGATCCCTTTGTAGTTCTGCCTGGTCCTCGTCCGTTTGAATTCTTCTCATCAACTTCACATCATCTGCAAACATCGACTCTTCGGAGTCTATTCCTTCCGTCATGTCGTTCACAAATACCAGAAACAGCACCGGTCCTAGGACTGACCCTTGTGACACCCCCTCTCGTTACAGGCGCCCACTCTAACACCTCGCCACGTACCATGACTCGCAGTTGTCTTCCTGACAGGTATTCCCTGATCCATTGTAGTGCCTTCCCTGTTATCCCTGTCTGGTCCTCCAGCTGTTGTTAATCTCTTGTGTGGAACTGTGTCAAACGCCTTCTTACAGTCCATGAAAATGCAATCTATCCACCCCTCTCTCTCTTGTCTTACTGCTGTCACCCTGTCATAGAACTCAAATAGGTTTGTGACACATGATTTCCCGTCCCTAAAACCGTGCCCGCTGTCGTTGTGTGTATGTGTTTGTGTGTGCATGCGTGTGTGCATGTGTGTGTACATGTGTGTTCAAGTGTATGTGTGTTCACGTGTATGTGTGTTCACGTGTGTGTGTGTTCATATGTGTGTGTGTTTGTGTGTGAGAGTTCGTGTGTATGTGTGTTCGTGTGTGTGTGTGTGTGTGTGTGTGTGTGTGTGTGTGGGTGTGTGTGTGTGTGTGTGTGTGCGTGTGTGTGCATGTGTGAATGTATGTGTGTGTGTAGTAGTAGAAAAGTGGGAAATAAGTGGTTGTTCAGTCAGCCAGGAACCATTGGGGAGTTTCGCCCAGCACTTCCATCTAGCTGGCTGGGGCCAAACTCCAGTTCCTGATTGTCTGATGTGCTTTAATTTCTACTCCTGGTAGTATTAACCTTACCTGGTGTGGGTTGAAGTTTGGAGAGTCACTTCTTTAAGATGGCATACCATCCTTTATTTCTTAAATGTTGAACTTGCATAACTTTTGGTAAACAGTTTATTTTTCTTTATTATCAGCTGTCCTGCTGGCCTGGTCATCCAGGGTAGACGCCTAATAAGGGAGCAAGATACTTGTCTATTAGACCAAGTAACATAGACTACTCCTCGCCTTTATCATCCTACTTGTGGTGCTTAACTAAGTAGTAACAGGAGATTCCTGAACATCGGATTGATACCATCCACCCAGGATAACCTACACCATTTCTTCAACATCAGAGAACCATCCTGGGCCTTACATACTCCTGTCCAAACATCAGAGAACCATCCTGGGCCTTACATACTCCTGTCCAAACATCAAAGAACCATCCTGGGCCTTACATACTCCTGTCCAAACATCAGAGAACCATCCTGGGCCTTACATACTCCTGCCCAAACATCAGAGAACCATCCTGGGCCTTACATACTCCTGCCCAAACATCAGAGAACCATCCTGGGCCTTACATACTCCTGCCCAAACATCAGATAACCATCCTGGGCCTTACATACTCCTCCCCAAACATCAGAGAACCATCCTGGGCCTTACATACTCCAGCCCAAACATCAGAGAACCATCCTGGGCCTTACATACTCCTGCCCAAACATCAGAGAACCATCCTGGGCCTTACATACCCCTGCCCAAACATCAGAGAACCATCCTGGGCCTTACATACTCCTGCTCAAACATCAGAGAACCATCCTGGGCCTTACATACCCCTGCCCAAACATCAGAGAACCATCCTGGGCCTTACATACTCCTGCCCAAACATCAGAGAACCATCCTGGGCCTTACATACCCCTGCCCAAACATCCGAGAACCATCCTGGGCCTTACATACTCCTGCCCAAACATCAGATAACCATCCTGAGCCTTACATACCCCTGCCCAAACATCAGAGAACCATCCTGGGCCTTACATACTCCTGCTCAAACATCAGAGAACCATCCTGAGCCGTACCTAATCCTGCCCAAACATCAGAGAACCATCCTGGGCCTTACATACTCCTGCCCAAACATCAGAGAACCATCCTGGGCTTTACATACCCCTGCCCAAACATCAGAGAACCATCCTGGGCCTTACATAGTCCTGCCAAACATCAGAGAACAATCCTGGGCCTTACATACACCTGCCCAAACATCAGAGAACCATCCTGGGCCTTACATACTCCTGCTCAAACATCAGAGTACCATCCTGGGCCTTACATACTCCTGCCCAAACATCGGAGAACCATCCTGAGCCTTACATACTCCTGCCCAAACATCAGAGAACCATCCTGGGCCTTACATACTCCTGCGCAAACATCAGAGAACCATCCTGGGCCTTACATACCCCTGCCCAAACATCAGAGAACCATCCTGGGCCTTACATACTCCTGCCCAAACATCAGAGAACCATCCTGGGCCTTACATACCACTGCCCAAACATCAGAGAACCATCCTGGGCCTTACATACTCCTGCTCAAACATCAGAGAACCATCCTGAGCCTTACATAGTCCTGCCCAAACATCAGAGAACCATCCTGGGCCTTACATACTGCTGCCCAAACATCAGAGAACCATCCTGGGCCTTACATACTCCTGCCGAAACATCAGAGAACCATCCTGGGCCTTACATACTGCTGCCCAAACATCAGAGAACCATCCTGGGCCTTACATACCACTGCCCAAACATCAGAGAACCATCCTGGGCCTTACATACTCCTGCTCAAACATCAGAGAACCATCCTGAGCCTTACATAGTCCTGCCCAAACATCAGAGAACCATCCTGGGCCTTACATACTGCTGCCCAAACATCAGAGAACCATCCTGAGCCTTACATAGTCCTGCCCAAACATCAGAGAACCATCCTGGGCCTTACATACTGCTGCCCAAACATCAGAGAACCATCCTGAGCCTTACATAGTCCTGCCCAAACATCAGAGAACCATCCTGGGCCTTACATACTGCTGCCCAAACATCAGAGAACCATCCTGGGCCTTACATACTCCTGCCGAAACCCTTTGAAAACGATATTTCTTATTACTCCTCGAGTAGTTTATTTTTTTCCATTATTACTTTTGATCAGGTGGAAGGCGTTCCCTTGACAGCACCTGTCGATAGACACCTGGCCTGTTGTTTGTGGTGTGTATGTGTTTGTGTACTCACCTATTCGTGGTAGCAGGGGTCGACTCTCAGCTCCTGGTCCCGCCTCGTGGGCACTATCGTACCTGCTCTTACAGCTACGTATGGAGTCTGCTTCTACCACTTTCCCACCGAGATCTTTCCACTTTGCCACTTTCAAGTGACTGAGACCCTTGAAGACTGCGGTGTTCTTCACCAACTCCAAGACTGAGGGACTGATTACCTCATATTTTGTATATAATTATCCACACTATGTATTTGCATTGTACTGATAAAGCCACTGGAAGGCAAAACGTCTACAAATAAAGATACCCAGATGTTGAACATGTGTCTAACTCTTCTATAGTATTATATATAATGTCAGTATTCTATAGTTCTAGTCATCATCTAGAATGTCCTACATAAGAACATAAAGAAGGAGGAACACTGCAGCAGGCCTACTGGCCCATACTAGGCAGGTTCTTCTCAAACTCAAACCCACTAACAAAAATATCTGCCCAATGCTACCCTAGCTTTGTTAACCCTATTAACTGGTGTGGGAGTCCCACACAGATCCAGCCCTCTCACTTAAGTATTTATCTAACATAATACAGGTTAGATATAGGTTAGGTGAGGTTAGGTTAGATTAAGTTAGATTAGATATTGGTTAGGTTAAATTAGATGTAGGTAAGGCTAGGTTAGGTACAGGTTGGTTAGATACAGATTAGGTAAGATACAGGTTAGGACCTAATACTGATCCTTGTGGCACCCCGTTAGTTACACATCCCCAGTCTGACGTCTCTTATCTGAGAGTCACTCTCTGCTTCCTTCTCTTGAAAGATTCTGAGCCACATGATCACCTTCCATGTGATTCCCACCTGAGTCTCAAGCTCTTGGGCCACATTCTTGTAGGATACAGCACAAGAAAAAAGGGAAGCGCAAAGAAAACGGAGATATTGAAGATAACGGGAAGTGCGTTAATTATCAATATTACTGACGGGGAAGCGCTAAGCCCGCAGGGGTCATAATACAATGGTGTCATCTTAATTTTTGCTATTAAAGGAATTTTACAGACGATGTAAACTATTACCAAGACACAGGACCTTAATGGTAAGACCAAGACACAGGACTTTAATGGTAAGACCAAGACACAGGACCTTAATGGTAAGACCAAGACACGGGACCTTAATGGTAAGACCAAGACACAGGACTTTAATGGTAAGACCAAGACACAGGACCTGCCTCCACTACATCACTCTGTGACTGAAAAAATACTTCCTAACATCCCTGTGATTCATCTGAGTCTTCAACTTCCAACTGTGACCCCTTGTTGCTGTGTCCCATCTCTGGAACATTCTGTCTCTGTCCGCCTTGTCAATTCCTCTCAGTATTTTATATGTCGTTATCATGTCCCCCCTATCTCTCCTGTCCTCCAGTGTCTTCAGGTCGATTTCCTTTAACCTCTCCTCGTAGGACATACCCCTTAGCTCCGGGACTAGTCTTGTTGCAAACCTTTGCACTTTCTCTAGTTTCTTTATGTGCTTGGCTAGGTGTGGGTTCCAAACTGGTGCTGCATACTCCAGTATGGGCCTAACGTACACAGTGTACAGTGTTCTGAACGATTCCTTATTAAGATGTCGAAATGCTGTTCTTAGGTTTGCTAGGCGCCCATATGCTGCAGCAGTTATTTGGTTGATGTGCGCCTCAGCAGATGTATCTGGTGTTATACTCACCCCAAGATCTTTGTCCTTGAGTGAGGTTTGGAATCTCTGGCCCCCTAGACTGTACTCCGTCTGCGGTCTTCTTTGCCCTTCCCCAATCTTCATGACTTTGCACGAAGTTGGGTTGAACTCCAGGAGCCAATTTCTGGACCAGTCCAGCAGCCTGTACAGATCTTTTTGTAGTTCTGCCTGGTCCTCGTCCGTTTGAATTCTTCTCATCAACTTCACATCATCTGCAAACAGGCACACTTCGGAGGCTATTCTTTCCTTCATGTCATTCTCAAATACCAGAAACAGCACCGGTCCTAGGACTGACCCCTGTGGAACCACACTCGTCACCGGCGCCCACTCTGACACCTCACCACGAACCATGACTCTCTTCTGTCTTCCTGACAGGTACTCCCTGATCCATTGGAGTGCCTTCCCTGTTATCCCTGCCTGGTCCTCCAGCTTTTCCACTAATCTCTTGTGTGGAACTGTGTCAAACGCCTTCTTACAGTCCAAGAAAATGCAATCTATCCACCCCTCTCTCTCTTGTCTTACTGCTGTCACCTTGTCATAGAACTCCAGTAGGTTTGTGACACAGGATTTCCCGTCCCTGAAACCGTGTTGGCCGTCGTTGATAAGCTCATTCCTTTCTAGGTGTTCCACCACTCTTCTCCTGATAATCTTCTCCATGACTTTGCATATTATACATGTCAGTGACACCTAGACTACATTTGCTGTCTTCCATACCTCAGGTAGTCTCCCTGTTTCGATAGATGTGTTGAATATTGTTGTTAGCGGTACACAGGTGACAACACATTTATGCTCTACCACAAATACGTTCACCTCTACAACCGCTTAATTATGGAAAGCAAAAATCAACACTTATTAGATTAAGCAAAGTAGACGCTTGCAAATTATCTTACGAAAGGTAGAGAAATGCCCTAAAAAATATTAATACGTCCCTCTCACTTTTTTCACATCTTCACTTCTCTGACATCTTCTATATTGTGAGAAAACATTCATAACCAGACACTCACACACACAAATAAAACATTAAAACTCTTTGTGAAAAAATTAAAACTTCAAGCTGCGAGACTCGACCTCCTGACCATCTAATAACTTGACTGGCAGGTCTTCTTAAGGTCTTGTTCACTGATCTTCTATTTACTAGTATGTTAACCTTCTGTTCCAGTGTTTTACTCTATTGTTATTGTATGTTGATGTATGATGTATGATACTGTTCTATGTTACTGTATTGTTTTGTGTTTTACGGTACAGTTCTCGTGTGTTGTTGTATTGTTCTCGGATTTAATGTATTATTTTTATGTATTTTTGTACTAGTTTGTCATTTTACTGTATTGTCTTGTGTAACAGCATTTTTTAAAGTTATTATACTTATGTGTCATTGTAATGTTTCATTATATTCCTTTACTATTCTTGTCTGTTACTGTACTTTTTTGTATGTTACCTCACTCTTCTTGCCTGACTGAATATCTTTGTTTTGTGTCACTGTATTCTCCTATTCTTCCATATTGGCCTACATGTCTCCCAAAAAACAACTACATAGACTCAAAATTCCCAAAACATTCACTTAACAATTTTTAGAATCCATATCCCACTCCTCTGTGTGATTTTAATACAAATAAGACAATACATAACACACACACAGTACGGCTGTGTGGTGCAGTGGTCAGCACGGCTGTGTGGTGCAGTGGTCAGCACGGCTGTGTGGTGCAGTGGTCAGCACGGTTGTGTGGTGCAGTGGTCAGCACGGCTGTGTGGTGCAGTGGTCAGTACGGCTGTGTGGTGCAGTGGTCAGTACGGCTGTGTGGTGCAGTGGTCAGCACGGCTGTGTGGTGCAGTGGTCAGCACGGCTGTGTGGTGCAGTGGTCAGCACGGCTGTGTGGTGCAGTGGTCAGCACGGCTGTGTGGTGCAGTGGTCAGCACGGCTGTGTGGTGCAGTGGTCAGTACGGCTGTGTGGTGCAGTGGTCAGCACGGCTGTGTGGTGCAGTGG
>WNWK01009005.1:77500-80184 GCA_009830355.1 Cherax destructor
AATCTGCTTTAGTTATCGGCCGTATTGCATCCTCCAGTACTGATGTTATTTGATAGAAGTGAGGGACAGAATGATTCCAAAACATGTCACTGAGGCAAAACCTGACCTGACCCAATTACTCATAGTTGTGGTTGCAGGGGTCGAGTCATACCCCTGGCCCGCCCATGGCGCTAGGGTCTCTTCTGCTCAATGAGCTTTACATACCTCTTCTTAAAGCTATGTATGGACCTGCCTCCACCACGCTTTCAAATATCCCTGCCACTCTGTGACTGAAAATACTTCCTTTCTGTGATTCATCTGGTCTCAACCAACTGTGACTTGTTGCTGTGCCCCATCTCTGGAACATTCTGGTCTCTGTCCGCCTTGTCAATTCCCTCAGTATTTTATATGTCGTTATCATGTCCCCTTCTCTCCTGCTCCAGTGTCGTCGGTCGATTCCCTTAACTCTCGTAGGACAACCCTTAGCTCCGGACTAGTCTTGTTGCAAACCCTTTGCACTTTCTCTGGTTCCTTTATGTGCTTTTCGAGGTGTGGGTTCCAAACTGGTGCTGCATCCCAGTATGGGCCTAACGACTGTACAGGGTCCTGAACGATTCCTATTAATGTCAAATGCTGTTCTTTTTGCTAGGCCCCGTTATATACACAGTTATTTGTTGATGTGGGTGAGTATAACACCAGTGTTCTACTCACCCAAATCTTTTCTTGAGTGAGGTTTGTAGTCTCTGGCTCCTAGACTGGTACTCAGTCTGCGGTCTTTTGCCATTCCCCAATTTTTCATGACTTTGCACGAAGTGGGGTTGAACCCCAGGAGCCAATTTCTGGACCAGTCCTGCAGCCTGTACAGATCTTTTTGTAGTTCTGCCTTTTCCTCGTCCGATTGAATTCTTCTCATCAACTTCACATCATCTGCAAACTGGGACACTTTGGAGGCTATTCCTTTAGTCATGTCGTTCACAAATACCAGAAACAGCACCGGTCCTAGGACTGACCACTGTGGAACCCCACTGGTCACAGGCGCCCACACGAACCATGACTCTCTTCTGTCTTCCTGGCAGGTATTCCCTGATCCATTGGAGTACCTTCCCTGTTATCCCTGCCTGGTTCTCCAGCTTTTGCACTAATCTCTTGTGTGGAACTGTGTCAAACGCCTTCTTACAGTCCAAGAAAATGCAATCTACCCACCCCTCTCTCTCTTGTCTTACTACTGTCACCCTGTCATAGAACTCCAGTAGGTTTGTGACACAGGATTTCCCGTCCCTGAAACCGTGTTTGCTGTCGTTGATAAGCTCATTCCTTTCTAGGTGTTCCACCACTCTTCTCCTGATAATCTTCACCATGACTTTGCATACTATACATGTCAGTGACACTGGTCTGTAGTTTAGTGCTTCATGTCAGTCTCCTTTTAAAAATTGGGACTACATTTGCTGTCTCCCTGTTTCGATAGAAACAGGAAGACTCTACCACAAATACGTTCACCTCTACGACCGCTTAATTATGGAAGGCAAAAATCAACACTTTTATTTGATAAAGCAAAGTAGACGCTTGTAAATTATCTTACGAAAGGTAAAGAAATGCCCCAAAAAAATATTTATACGTCCCTCTCACTTTTTTCACATCTTCACTTCTCTAACATCTTCTATATTATGAGAAAACATTCATAACCAGACACTCACACACAAATAAAGCATTGAAACTCTGTGTGAAGAAAATAAAATCTTCAAGCTGCGAGACTCGACCTCCTGACAAAAGGAATTTCAGCGACCATCTAATAACTTGGCTGGTAAGTCTTCTTAATGTCTTGTTCACTGATCTTTTATTTAGATGAATGACTCAGAGAACCGTCAAGTTATAAATTAGACACATATGCAACACTTGGGTATCTTTATTGAGGAAACGTTTCGCCACACAGTGGCTTCATCAGTCCAATACAAAGTAGAAAGGTGTAAGGAGAGGAGGAGTTTGAGTTAATCAGTCCCTCGGCTTGGAGTCGATGTGTTCAGTCCATCAATCTTGTTAAAAGTGCAGCACAAGGCCGTAGAGGTGGCTTATATGCTGTGTGGCGAAACGTTTCCTCAATAAAGATAACCAAGTGTTGCATATGTGTCTAATTTATAACTTGTCGGTTCTCTGAACCATTCATCTACATCCTGTCTGACACAGCAACATCTTGGGATCTTGATACAAACGAATTCTTCAACACTTGTCCAACCTTTGGACGAAGACCTACTTCGACTAGTGGATGGTACCACTATGACCCCGCCTCCTCCTGCTTCACCTCACCTGATTACAGCATATAAGCCACCTCTACGGCCTTGTGGGTGGCAGTCCTAGCCACCCACCCGCCCCCTCGATGACGACGCCGGAGAACCCCGACGACGAACAAGACTACCCACTACAGCTATTTTTTCTCTCACTTCCTTCTTTCTTATCCCCCATCCTTCTTCTTCCTATGTAGGTAGAACCACAGCCTGAAGTACCAAGATCTGCTGATGAAGATGCGACGTCAGGGAAAACACTCCCATCATGGGGAGCCACAGCAAGAAAGAAAAAAGAAGATGACACCCTCTACCCAGGGGGCCAATGCCGGGTCACCATTTGGAAGACCCGGGCCGGATGTACCGGCGAACATCAACAACAACAACAACTTGTGCTGCACTTCTAACAAGATTGATGGACTGAACACA
>WNWK01009006.1:0-35000 GCA_009830355.1 Cherax destructor
GGGTGGCTAACCCTCGCTACCTTGGGTTATCCTGGGTGGCTAACCCTCCGTACTCCAGGTTATCCTGGGTAGCTAACCCTCCCTACCCCGGATTATCCTGGTGGCTAACCCTCCCTACCCCGGGTTATCCTGGGTGGCTAACCCTCCCTACCCCAGGTTATCCTGGGTAGCTAACCCTCCCTACCCCGGATTATCCTGGGTGGTTAACCCTCCCTACCCCGGGTTATCGTGGGTGGCTAACCCTCCTTACCCCAAGAAAATCTTATCTCACCAGCATCAAGGCACCATTGTTCAAGAGTCTCTCACCAGCATCAAGGCACCATTGTTCAAGTGGCTTTACCAGAATCAAGGCACCACCAGTGAAGGCTTCAGTGAAACTCTCAGACCTGTTATATTTACTGTTAGATGCTTCAGTGTGGTTAGGCAGGAACCTTGCTGGTGGTGGTGTGGGTCAAGGAAAACCAGGTGAGTCTACACACGTGTGGGTACACCTCATGCCCACCACGCCCACATTCCCAGGGGCTACGGTATGACTTCCTCTACCTACGTGTGGGTATACGTCATACCTAACACACGCAAACCCAGGGGTAGCATAGTAACCTCATCTACCTACGTGTGGGTATACGGCGATGGGGCCTACCTACCTATCTGGAGTAGGTAGGTAGTCTCCATGAGATCTCTCTCTATGGGTCCTGAGAGAGGGAGCAGAGGCGCTATGTGTACCACTAACAACAATCTTCAACACATCTATCGAAACAGGGCGACTACCTGAGGTATGGAAGACAGCAAATGTGGTCCCAATTTTTAAAAAAGAAGACAGACATGAAGCATTAAACTACAGACCAGTGTTACTGACTGTATAGTATGCAAAGTGTTGCGTCCCTGGCCAGAGACACAAGTGTTATATTGAAGAATTCTATATTCCCTGTATGTCTAGGTAGGGTTTTATATGATGTATAGCTAACTACCCATCCGCTCGTTAACAGGTCAGGAATTCCCGCCTTACCACGTCATCGTACCCAATGATGTGGCCACCGGCTTCACCTCAGTCAGTCATCAGCGGGTCTTTCATAGAGGACAGTCCTCTCTCACATTTTGAGAAAAGCACTTCGATTCCTGGATTTAATCTTCTGGCCCTCGTGAGGTTCCCTAGTGAGCCTCCAGAACCTTGAACAGTATAAAGTCTCTAACGCTGCTCAGAGCAAGTGTGAGCTGCAGTATTGGAGACACTGGAGTTTGTCTCTAGTTCTGGCAGAAGCAAGTTTAAGCGACATAGTCTTAAAGAGGACTGTGTGAAGTCCTGTGAAACAGATTCATCGGAAAACTTCTTTAAGTGTAGAACATTCAAGTGTTAAACCTGACTCATTGGGGTTGAGTGAAGAAAAGTGTCACATTATGTGAAAGGAATGTCTTGCGACTCTAGAGTCATTTAGTATTATAATTATGAAATAATATTGTGTATTGTATACTATATTAAGTGAACTTAGATTAAATTTCTTGTAAGTACTCTGTTTTACGGTGATACCATTTTAAAGATTTAATATAAAATCCTTCTATGGATTATTAAGAAAATTTAATAAAAAACAGAAAGAAGCATTGTGCTGATTTCCTATTGAACCCTTTATGATTTCCTTTATAACAGGATGCTCAGTTCTGTTACTTTGTTGCTGCCTGAGTGAAACAGACCCTAGACTTGCCCAGGTCGTAACACAGTCATGGAAAAGATTATCAGGAGGAGAGTGGTGGAACACCTAGAAAAGAATGAGCTTATCAACGATAGCCAGCACGGTTTAAGGGACGGAAATCCTGTGTCACAAGCCTACTGGAGTTCTATGACAGGGTGACAGCAGTACGATAAGAGAGAGAGAGGGGTGGGTAGATGGCATTTTCTTGGACTGTAAGAAGACGTTTGACACAGTCCCACACAAGAGATTAGTGCAAAAGCTGGAGGACCAGGCAGGGATAACAGGGAAGGCAATGCAATGGATCAGGGAATACCTGTCAGGAAGACAGGTATTTCCTAGGGGTCAGTCCTAGGACCGGTGCTGTTCCTGGTATTTGTGAACGACATGACGGAAGAAATAGATTCAGAAGTGTCTCTGTTTGCAAATGATGGGAAGTTGGTGAGAAGAATACATTCAGATGAGGACCAGGCAGAACTACAGAGGGATCTGGACAGGCTGCAGGCCTGGTCCAGAAACTGGCTCCTGGAGTTCAACCCCACCAAGTGCAAAGTCATGAAGATTGGGGAAGGACAAAGAAGACCGCAGACGGATTACAGTCTAGGGAGCCAGAGACTACAAACCTCACTCAAGGAAAGGGATCTTGGGGTGAGTATAACACCGGGCACATCTCCTGAGGCGCACATCAACCAAATAACTGCTGCAGCATATGTGCGCCTAGCAAACCTAAGAACAGCATTCCGACATCTAAATAAGGAATAATTCAGGACACTATACACTGTGTACGTTAGGCCTATATTGGAGTATGCAGCACCAGTTTGGAACCCACACCTAGCCAAGTACGTAAGGAAACTAGAGAAAGTGCAAAGGTTTGCAACAAGACTAGTCCCGGAGCTAAGGGGCATGTCCTACGATAAGAGGTTAAGGAAGATCGACCTGACAACACTGGAGGACAGGAGAGATAGGGGGATATGATGACGACATATAAAATACTGAGGGGAATCGACAAGGTGGACAGAGACAGAATGTTCCAGAGATGGGACACAGCAACAAGGAGACACAGTTGGAAGTTGAAGACTCAGATGAATCACAGGGATGTTAGGAAGTATTTTTTCAGTCACATAGTTGTCAAGAAGTGGAATAGTCTGGGAAGTGGTGTAGTGGAGGCATGATCCATACATAGCTTTAAGAAGAGGTATGATAAAGCTCATGGAGCAGGAAGAGTGACCTAGCAGCGACCAGTGAAGAGGCGGGCAGGAGCTATGAATCGACCCCTTCAACCACAATTAGGTGAGTACAGGCATATATATATATATATATATATATATATATATATATATATATATATATATATTCAACACAGATCCTGGCCGTCTCAACCACGAATTGCAGGGTGACCACAGGCAAAGTATAGATATATATCATATATATGAATATATATATATCATCATCATATATACACTTTCACACACTCAGTGCGTCTCCACCAGGCGTGACAAAAGAAGAAAACCAAAAGAAAATACTTTATCATCTTCAAATTTCACCACCTCTCATAATCACTGTCTTTGCAGAGGAGCTCAGATACGACAGCTGAGAATAGTCTCTCCCAGCTGTCACTATCTCAGACCCCTCCTTTAAAGTGCAGGCATTGTACTTCCCATTTCCAGGACTCAAGTCCAACTAAATCAATTAACTGGTTTCCCTGAATCCCTTCACAAAATGTTACCCTGCTCACACTCCAACAGATCGTCATGTCCCAAAAAACATTCGTCTCCATTCACTCCTATCTAACACGCTCAAACATGCTTGCTGGAAGTCCAAGCCCCTCGCCCACAAAATTTCCTTTACCCCTTCCCTCCAACCTTTTCTAGGACGACCCCTACCCCGCCTTCCTTTGCCTACAGATTTATACGCTCTCCAAGTCATTCTACTTTGATCCATTCTCTCTAAATGACCAAACCACCTCAACAACCCCTCTTCAGCCCTCTGACAAATACTTTTAGTAACTCCACACCTTCTCCTAATTTCCACATTCCGAATTTTCTGCATAATATTTACACCACACATTGCCCTTAGACAGGACATCTCCACTGCCTCCAGCCGTCTCCTCGCTGCAGCATTTGCAACCCATGCTTCACACCCATATAAGAGTGTTGGTACCACTATACTTTCGTACATTCCCTTCTTTGCCTCCATGGATAACGTTTATTGTCTCCACAGATACCTCAATGCACCACTCACCTTTTTTCCTTCATCAATTCTATGGTTAACCTCATCCTTCATAAACCCATCCGCTGACACGTCAACTCCCAAATATCTGAAAACATTTACTTCTTCCATAATCCCTCTCTCCAATGTGATATCCAATTTTTCTTTATTTAAATCGTTTGATACCCTCATCACCTTACTCTTATCTATGTTCACTTTTAACTTTCTACCTTTACACACTCTCCCAAACTCGTCCACTAACCTTTGCAACTTTTCTTTAGAATCTCCCATAAGCACAGTATCATCAGCAAAAGTAACTGTGTCAACTCCCATTTTGCATTTAATTCTCCATAATTTAATCCCACCCCTCTCCCCAACACCCTAGCATTTACTTCTTTTACAACCCCATCTATAAATATATTAAACAACCATGGTGACATTACACATCCCTGTCTAAGACCTACTTTTACCGGGAAGTACTCTCCCTCTCTCCTACACACCCTAACCTGAGCCTCACTATCCTCATTAAAACTCTTTACAGCCTTCAGTAACTTACTACCTATTCCATACACTTGCAACATTTGCCACATTGCTCCCCTATCCACTCTATCATATGCCTTTTCTAAATCCATAAATGCAATAAAAACTTCTCTACCTTTATCTAAATACTGTTCACATATATGCTTCACTGTAAACACTTGATCTAAACATCCCCTACCCACTCTAAAGCCTCCTTGCTCATCTGCAATCCTACTCTCTGTCTTACCTCTAATTCTTTCAATAATAACCCTGCCAATACACTTTACCTGGTATACTCAGTAAACTTATTCCCTATAATTTTTACACTCTCTTTTATCCCCCTTCCCTTTATATAAAGGAACTATACATGCTCTCTGCCAATCCCTAGGTACCTTCCCTCTTTCATACATTTATTAAACAAAAATACCAACCACTCCAGCACTATATCCCCCTGCTTTTAACATTTCTGTCATGATTCCGTCAATTCCAGCTGCTTTACCCCTTTCATTCTACGTAATGCCTCACGCACCTCCCCCACACTCACATCCTGCTCTTCTTCACTCCTAAACGATGTTGTACCTCCCTGGCCAGTACATGAAATTACCGCCTCCTTTTTTCATCGACATTTAAAAGTTCCTCAAAATATTCCCGCCATCTACCCAATACCTCCAGCTCCCCATCTACTAACTTCCTACTCTGTTTTTAACTGACAAATCCATTTGTTCCCTAGGCTTTCTTACTTTGTTTATCTCACTCCAAATTTTTTTCTTGTTTTCAGCAAAATTTCTTGACAGAGCCTCTCCCAATCTTTCATCCGCTCTTCATTTGCACTCTCTCACCACTCTCTTCACCTTTCTTTTACTCTCCATATACTCTGCTCTTCTATTAACACTTCTGTTTTGTAAAACCTCTCATAAGCTACCTTTTTCTCTTTTATCACACCCTTTACTTCTTCATTCCACCACTCACTCCTCTTTCCTCCTGCACCCACCCTCCTATAGCCACAAACTTCTGCCCCACATTCTAATACTGCATTTTTAAAACTATCCCAACTCTCTTCAACCCCCACTACTCCTACTTGCACTAGCCCACCTTTCTGCCAATAGTTGCTTATATCTCACCCTAACTTCCTCCTCCCTTAGTTTATACACTTTTACCTCTCTCTTACTTGCTGTTGCCATTTTCTTTTGTCCCATCTACCTTTTACTCTAACTGTAGCTACAACCAAATAATGATCCGATATATCCGTTGCCCCTCTATAAACATGTACATCCTGAAGCCTACCCATCAACCTTTTATCCACCAATACATAATCCAACAAACTACTTTCCTTACGTGCTATATCATACCTTGTATATTTATTTATCCTCTTTTTCATAAAATATGTATTACTTATTACCAAACCTCTTTCTACACATAGCTCAATTAATGGTTCCCCATTTACATTTACCCTGGCACCCAAATTTACCTACTACTCCTCCACAACATTTTTACCCACTTTAGCATTAAGATCCCCAACCACAATTACTCTCTCACTTGGTTCAAAACTCCCCACACACTCACTCAACATTTCCCAAAATCTCTCTCTCCCCTCTACACTTCTCTCTTCTCCAGGTGCATAAACACTTACTATAACCCACTTTTTCACATCCAACCTTTATTTTACTCCACATAATCCTTGAATTTATACATTTATATTCCTTCTTTACCTGCCATAACTGATTATTCAACATTATTGCCACTCCTTCTTTAGCTCTAACTCTATTTGAAACCCCTGATCTAATCCCATTTATTTCTCCCCACTGAAACTCTCCTACCCCTTTCAGCTTTGTCTCACTTAAAGCCAGGACATCCAGCTTCTTTTCATTCATAACATCTACAATCATCTCTTTCTTATCATTCGCACAACATCCACGCACATTCATACATCCCACTTTGACGGTTTTCTTCTTCTTCTTTTTAGTAAGCTATACAGGAAAAGGGGTTACTAGCCCATTGTTCCCGGCATTTTAGTTGACTTTTACAACACGCATGGCTTACGGAGGAAAGATTCTTATTCCACTTCCCCATGGATATGAAAGGAAAAGCAATAAGAACAAGAACTATTAAGATAAAATCAAAGAAAACTCAGATGAGTGTGTATACATAAACGTGTACATGTTTGCGTAGTGTGACCTAAGTGTAAGTAGAAGTAGCAAGACGTACCTGAAATCTTGCATGTTTATGAGACATAAAAAAGAGACCAGCAATCCTACCATCATGTAAAACAGTTTCAGGTTTCTGTTTCACAGTCACCTGGCAGGACGGTAGTACCTCCCTGGGTGGTTGCTGTCTACCAACCTACTACCTGTAATATATGTATATATACATATATACGCACACAATTGGTCGTGTGTGTATTATATAGTGTTGGGTGTGCTCATGTATACCGTCATTGCTTGCTGCAACATTCTATGTATTCTGCATTTATATTCGTTTATTCCTGTAACTATATACAACGTCAAGAACTCTTATATTGAAATTCATGAAAAATAAGATTGAAAAAATAATGGAGTGAGAATGGCATGATGAGTAAAGTGACGTAGCTTGATGGTACAACATCCAGAGCAGTATCCCCTGCTCTCACAGCATTATACACTGCTCTCACAGCATTATACACTGCTCTCACAGCATTATACACTGCTCTCACAGCATTATACACTGCTCTCACAGCATTATACACTGCTCTCACAGCATTATTCACTGTCTCTGAGCATTATACACTGCTCTCACAGCATTATACACTGCTCTCACAGCATTATACACTGCTCTCACAGCATTATACACTGCTCTCACAGCATTATACACTGCTCTCACAGCATTATACACTGCTCTCACAGCATTATACACTGCTCTCACAGCATTATACACTGCTCTCAGAGCATTATACACTGCTCTCACAGCATTATACACTGCTCTCACAGCATTATACACTGCTCTCACAGCATTATACACTGCTCTCACAGCATTATACACTGCTCTCACAGCATTATACACTGCTCTCAGAGCATTATACACTGCTCTCACAGCATTATACACTGCTCTCACAGCATTATACACTGCTCTCACAGCATTATACACTGCTCTACAGCATTATACACTGCTCACAGCATTATACACTGCTCACAGCATTATACACTGTCTCACAGCATTATACACTGCTCACAGCATTATACACTGCTTCACAGCATTATACACTGCTCTCACAGCATTATACACTGCTCTCACAGCATTATACACTGTCTCACAGCATTATACACTGTCTCACAGCATTATACACTGCTCCAGCATTATACACTGTCTCACAGCATTATACACTGCTTACAGCATTATACACTGCTCACAGCATTATCACTGCTCACAGCATTATACGCTTCACAGCATTATACACGTTACAGCATTATACACTGCTCATAGCATTATACTGCTGTCAGAGCATTATACACTGCTCATAGCATATACACTGCTGTCAGAGCATTATACACTGCTCACAGCATTATACACTGCTTCGACTTATACACTGCTCACAGCATTTACATGCTGTCACAGCATTATACACTGCTCACAGCATTATACACTGCTCTCACAGCATTATACACTGCTCTCACAGCATTATACACTGCTCCTAGACCTTCACTTGTTCACTAGTACTATCACCTTGTTGAAGTCAAGACATTTCGACAAGCTTTCAGTTAAGCAATGTTTCTCTCTGTGCATCATAGCGTGAGCGAAACGTATCGTAAATATGAGCTTGTTCAGCAAGGTGTTTCTTTACTATCAGTAATACGACGTTTGTTATCAGTCTGTTATCAGTAATAATGTTTACTGGTCAGACAAGAAACACACTGAATTATTTGTAACGCTACCTGCGTTACTGTTAACGTGAAAACTGGTTATGAGGCAGTGGCCGCGTTGTTGATAGTGACACTACAGGGGTTGTTGATAGTGACACTACAGTGGTTGTTGATAGTGACACAACAGTGGTTGTTGATAGTGACACAACAGTGGTTGTTGATAGTGACACAACAGTGGTTGTTGATAGTGACACAACAGTGGTTGTTGATAGTGACACAACAGTGGTTGTTGATAGTGACACTACAGTGGTTGTTGATAGTGACACTACAGTGGTTGTTGATAGTGACACTACAGTGGTTGTTGATAGTGACACTACAGTGGTTGTTGATAGTGACACTACAGTGGTTGTTGATAGTGACACTACAGTGGTAGTGATTGTTGATAGTGACACAACAGTGGTTGTTGATAGTGACACTACAGTGGTTGACAGTGACACAACAGTGGTTGTTGATAGTGACACTACAGTGGTTATTGATAGTGACACAACAGTGGTTGTTGATAGTGAGAGGTACCTGCTGTCAGTAGATATGGTAGTGAGATATACCTACTCTCAGTAGATATTGTGGTGAGAGGTACCTGCTGTCAGTAGATAGTGGTGAGAGGTACCTGCTGTCAGTAGATAGAGTGGTGAGAGGTACCTGCTTCCCTAGGACAGAAGGCCTATATATGAAATTAAGCGGCTTAAATGAGAGGAAATAGTTACGGGGTAACGAATATGAGGTTGGGGAGCCAACATGAGGGAGTGTGGGAGCCAACATGAGAGTGTGGGAGCCAACATGAGGGAGTGTGGGAGCCAACATGAGGGAGTATGGAAGCCAACATGAGGGAGTGTGGGAGCCAACATGAGAGTGTGGGGGACCAACATGAGGGGGGTGTGGGGAACCAACATGTGGGAGTGTGGGGAACCAACATGTGGGAGTGTGGGGAACTAACAATACAAACTACGCAGGCTATCATGCGTCTCAGTGTCTGGAGGTCATTCACTCTCTCTCTCTCCCTCTCTCCCTCTCTCTCTCTCTCTCTCTCTCTCTCTCTCTCTCTCTCTCTCTCTCTCTCTCTCTCTTACACAGGGTTTGACAAGGTTAGGTTAAGGTTTCCTACTTTGTTGACAAGCTATTGACAAGTTAAGGATTCCTAACTTTATTGACAAGCTAAGAGCTGTTACCTACATCAGCTCATTTGAAAGCATTTTTATTGTTATGAAACATACACGTAGGGAACAGGATGAAGTTGGAGCAATCTATGGGCCAGCATTTTCATTTGATCATCGTTGATATCATAATGCTGTATGAATGTGTTCCAGACTCGAGTCATCCTGGGAATAAATGATCTCAGATGAAGTGATGTTCAGAGTGAAGTTGCTGCTTTCTGCCCGTCTTGTGGTATAGAAGCTTGCTTCTCGCTGTCCTCGAAGTAGAGCCAAGTGTGGTACTTTGACAATGTTGGCCTTGTACATAACAGTAAGGCCGCCCACATCCCTTCAGTGTTGAAGGCTCTACCGAAATGACAGATCTATCCAGGATGGGTCCAGGCGAGAGATGAGACGTCTTGCTCTGTTCTCTACTCTGTCAAGCAGTCGCAGATGAGATGGGGGGCAGGCAAACCAAGAAAGTGGAGCATACTCATGGTGTGATCGTACTTGTGCCTCATACAGAATCTTGCAACCCCTACTGTCAAGCAGATGCGAGATACATCGAAGTGCTGTAAGCTTCCTGGCTGCCTTGTTTGCAAGATTTACAATGTGGTTCTTCATGGTCAGTTTGGAGTCAAATTTCACCCAAGGATATCAATTTCTTCCCCAGGTACCAACACTCTCTAATTCATACTTACTACTGCTCAGGTATTACTATCATGGTGCTTAGAGACCATCATCATTTGTGTTTTTTCAGGTGCAAATGTTACCTGCCATCGGTTTTCCCAAGCTGATATAGCTCTTAGCTGGTGATTGATGTAGCTTAGAGCAGCTGGCATTTCTTCTCTTGGATAAGTAAATGTCAGAGTGCAGTCGTCTGCATATGCATGGGATTCTGGGATGAGATGAAGAAAGTCATTGAAGTAGACGTTCAATAACAATGGCCCAAGCACACTTCCTTGTGGAACACTTACCCCAATAGGATGTCTTGCTGATTCTGTTCTATTGAAAACTATTCTTAGAGATCTACCATGAAGGTAATCACTGAGGAAACATAGTGTAGAGCCTGCAATTCCCAGTGCTTGCTGTTTTGCCAAGAGGCCCTGGTGCCACACTCAGTCGAAAGTACCAGCAATGTCCAGTGCTACCACACAGCTGACTTTGGATTTGTCCAGTGACTGGTGCCATTTAGTGGAGAGGTTTAACAACAGATCATCAGCAGAGTAACCTTTCCTGAAGCCATATTGACGGTCACAAAGTAGTGAGTGGTAGTCAAAAAACTGTCATTTGTTTTGAGATTATTGTCTCAAGGATCTTGCCAGTGATTGACAGGAGTGACACTGGTCTGTAGTTGCTGATTTCTGTTCTGCTCTTCTTTTTGTGAACAGGAACTACATTTGCCTCTTTCCACAGAAAAGACCATTTACAATGTACTAGGCAGTGCTGAAAGATGCTGCTAGCTGGTCTGCACATCTTCTCAGCAATCTTGGGCTCAACTTGTCTGAGCCCACAGCCCTTTCTTGGTCAAGCGATTTAAGAAGATGCATCTCCTCCTGCCTTATTGTCACCACTGACACAGTTTTGACACAGTTCTTGCATCTAGCCAAGGAGGGTCCCTTGCTGGATCAGGAACTTGCATTTTGGTAGCAAAGTGTTCGGCAAAGAGGTCCGCTTTCTCTTGACTACTAGTAGAGGTGGTCCCATCCTGTCGATTTAGAGGTGGAGTAAGTTCATCAGGCAAATAACCTTGTCTGTCCTTGACCAGGGACCACCAGGTTTTGGAGCCTACTCTACCTGATGCTAGCTTTTTTTGTGTCCAGCACCCATTTAAAGATGGCCCACTTTTGAACTTCACCCATATGCCTACAGGCTTGCCTGTACAAGTTTCTGTTATAGGTAGTAGGATGTCTCTTATACCTTCGCCATGCCTTGTACTTAGCAGTAGCAGCCTCTCTACAACGAAAGCCAAAGCAAGGCTGATTTGTAGACTTCGTCACATACTGCCGGTGAGGGATGTGTTCTTGTTGTAGATTTAGGATGTGTCCAGTGAAGGCATTCACTTGGTTGTCAACATCCCCTTGGAGAAGAGCATTCCAATCGGTGGTGGCGAGCTCAAAGCAAAGGGCTGGCCAATTACCTCTTTCCCTTAGCCAGGTTGTGCGTGTGGACTCCTCACCTCGTTCTGTTGGGATCTTCAGTGTCGTTAAAACAGCCTTGTGGTCAGACGATCTAACATAGCCGAGGGGTTGACAAGTGACTATACCTTCTGCCAGATCACTCACTACTGGGTCAAGGGAGGAGCCAGAGAGGTGAGTAGAGAAATCAACAGTTTCTCATGTCAAACACTGCAAGGTCATCAAAGTCCCTCTGTATAAGATGTTGGTTGAACTCTCTCTCTCTCTCTCTCTCTCTCTCTCTCTCTCTCTCTCTCTCTCCTCTCTCTCTCTCTCTTCTCTCTCAAGTCTTCAGCACAAGAAGTGGTGAAGACTTGATTTTCCGTCTGATTACTGTTAACAATTACCACGTGTCTGTACATGTAACAATACCACTTATGTATGTTGTCAGACATACTGTTGTCTGGCACACTGTTGTCAGACATACTGTTGTCTGGCACACTGTTGTCAGACATACTGTTGTCTGGCACACTGTAGTCAGACATACTGTTGTCTGGCACACTGTTGTCAGACATACTGTTGGCTGGCACACTCCTGTCAGACATACTGTTGGCTGGCACACTGTTGTCAGACATACTGTTGTCTGGCACACTGTTGTCAGACATACTGTTGTCTGGCACACTGTTGTCAGACGTACTGTTGGCTGGCACACTGCTGTCAGACATACTGTTGTCTGGCACACTGTTGTCAGACATACTGTTGGAGAGATACTGTTCTCTGCTAACAGACAAACTGTTGGCAGACATAATAAAAATAATTATATTGAATAAAAACTAAATAAAGCAAGACAATTGTGTTAGTCAATAAAGCACGATAATCGTGGATTATCGCACTGTCAGTGGGTGTGGAAATTAATGGACGGTGTGAGATTAATTGGATAATATAATTAATGTAACAATATCTAAGCAAATTGGTTAAAGGGATTTGGCTAATTGTTCTTATTAAGGTCACTGGTCTTATTAAGGGCACTGGTCTTAAGGTCACTGTTGTTATTAAGGTCACTCTTTAGGGTCACTGTTGTTATTAAGGTTACTGTCGTTATTAAGTTCATTGTCATCATTAAGGTCATTCTTTAAGGTCACTGTTATTAAGGTTACTGTTGTTATTAAGGTCACTGTCGTTATAAGGGCCATTCATTAAGGCCATTGTTATTAAAATCACTGTTGTCAAGGTCACTGTTATTATTAGGTTCACTGTTATTAAGGTCACTGTTATTAAGGTCACTGTTATTAAGATCACTGTTGTTATTAAGGTCACTGTTGTTATTAAGGTCACTGTCGTTATTAAGGTCACTGTCGTTATTAACATCACTGTCATTATTTAGAGCAGTGCTGTTATTCCTGGGTCTGCTGTTATGAAAGAGACTGACGTTATTAGTAAGGTCTGCCGTTTTAGGGAATCGGTCCCTGCGAGTGTCAATTAAAGGGGTCATGAAGCCCTGGAAAGTGGGAGGTAATCAGGTTTGATCCAAGGGAGGAGAGGAATATCGTCTACCCTTATTATCCAGGGCTCTTGATCTAAAGAATCTCGCCTACCCTCCCCTTCCTCGGATCAAACCTGATTGCCTCCCATTTCCCAGGCATTATATAATAATAATAATAATAATAATAATAATAATTGTAATTATTATTATTATTATTATTATTATTGTTATTATTATTATTATTGTTATTATTGTTATTATTATTAGTAGTAGTAGAAGTTGTAATAGTAGTAGTAGCATTTTATTATTGCTATTAGTTGTATTATTATAATTATTATAGTAATAATAATAATAATAATAATAATATTATTATTATTATTATTATTATTATTATTATTATTACAATAATCAGGTAGGCTAGTGGTGCCATAATTAGCATTAAAGTGAGGGAGGAGGTAAAACAGAGAATTATCCACAAATAACACTATCTATAATTACATGTCTAGAACTTGATTTATTTCTTAATTAGTCTCGTTACTACCCAGATAAGAGCGATGCACAATCGTACGTCACGTTACGTTGGTTGGTTAAGTCACGTGATAACTACACGAGGGTCATTAGGGCTGCTTATCATTCGTCAAGAATATTTCAATCCCTAAAATAGGGCTTAAATACCGAGTGTATGTGCACTGATCTACAACTCTCGGTGTATATACCCCTTATAGTATAAAGGGGTATATACACCGATATTATATACACATGACAAGTGAGAAATTGGTCACTAAGCCATACTGACTGGCTTTATTGGGTTATCCTGGGTTATAACCTCATGGGTTAACGATACGTATAATTAAGTGGTTAAGTCTGGTTTATGCAGGATAGCGAAGACTTGTATGTGTGAGCGTGGGGGCCCAAGTTGATCCAGCGTGGGGCCCCACGTTGATCCAGCGTGAGACCCCACGTTGATCCAGCGTGAGACCCCACGTTGATCCAGCGTGAGACCCCACGTTGATCCAATGAGGGACCCCACGTTAATCCAGCGTGGGGCCTCACGTTCATCCAGCGTGGGACCCCACGTTCATCCAGCGTGGGACCCCACGTTGATCCAGCGTGAGACCCCACGTTGATCCAATGAGGGACCCCACGTTAATCCAGCGTGGGGCCTCACGTTCATCCAGCGTGGGACCCCACGTTCATCCAGTGTTTGACCCCACGTTCATCAGGCGTGGGACCCCACGTTCATCCAGTGTTTGACCCCACGTTAATCCAGCGTGGGGCCTCACGTTCATCCAGCGTGGGACCCCACGTTCATCCAGTGTTTGACCCCACGTTCATCAGGCGTGGGACCCCACGTTCATCCAGTGTTTGACCCCACGTTAATCCAGCGTGGGGCCCCCACGTGAATACAGCGTGGGGCCCCACGTTGATCCAGCGTGGGGCCCCACGTTGATCCAGTGTGGGACCCCACGTTGATCCAGCGTGGGGGCCCCACGTTGATCCAGCGTGGGGGCCCCACGTTGATCCAGCGTGGGGGCCCCACGTTGATCCTCACAGCATTCCTCATTGTCTGGCACCAATCTTACTACAGAGCAGTGACCAGTGCTACCAACACTCTCAAGGATGATCTAGACTTTCAAACAAAGAAAACACACATGATAAGTAAATACAGCTCACGGAAAACATCTCGTAACAGAAATATTAATAAAATCTGGCTTTTGTTTTGAAGATGTCGTACGGCTGGCACTAGAGGTCAGGGTGTTCTCAGATTAACTTTTTGTTCAAAGGTTTGCGTCAGTTTCTTTGTTATTCCGAGGGTTTCAACGTTACCCTGGCTGTCATGACTCGTCTGTTGACGCAAAATATATGTAAAAATGCATTTTTTCGCATAAAGGTTTGTTTAGTAAGAATGAGGATTGTGGAGAGGAGGTAGTTAATTCAGGGGACTTACGACACTAGTGGACTATCGTTCACTTCGTCCTTCAGATTTATATCCCAAGGGCGTAGTAGTGTGTGTGTGTGTGTGTGTGTGTGTGTGTGTGTGTGTGTGTGTGTGTGTGTGTGTGTGTGTGGGACGCTTCTGTGTGGGGGAGGGGGTCGCCTCTGTGTGTAGCTTTAATAGTAGTTGTAGTAGTAGTAGTAGTTATTAGTTGTCAGAGGCACTTATCGATAGACACCTTTTTTCATGTGAGATAGTGTACATTACGTGTTTCTTGTCAACACTTGACTTACGTATTCCTTGTGCACCATAGGTAACATGTAACTCACTCGTCTTAAAAGCGAAAATGATCTGGGTTCGAGCTCCGGGCGAAGAGAGATACATGAGTCACCTAAGCCTAGTATAAGCCTACGTTGCTAATGCTAGTCATGTCCCCACACCCAACTTTTCCCTCTCATATATATATTAAATCTGTTTCTAAATCACGTGTCCCTCGCGCGGCACCAAGCTTTATCAATGTAATCTACGCATATCACTTATTAAATAACTGGTGCAAAGTTTTTTATATTTCCTTAATATGTAAATGGGGTTCACCTCTAAAGCACTCACGGGGACCAACACCCTCGGAGCACATATAAAGACTCCAAAGAAAAAAGTTATTAGGATTTCTCATTGAGAATACTTAAATATTCCACTTCTAGCACCGTATCTTTCATAAATGTGTTGTCAATTATACCCTTTACACACATCCATAAAGTTTGTTGTTGTTTGTTACGTATGACCTTGTTTCTAAATTCATCATTAGGTGTCCCGAAGCTCGATCTCTAGGGCACTCAGCTCACACTCTGAGGTCCGGAGATCGAATCTCCTCCGGTACGGCTGTAAAACATTAGGGACGTGTTTCCATAAGACACCTGCTGTCCCTGTCCAGGTTCACCCATCAGTTTAAAATGGGTACCTGGGTGTTAGTGGACTGGTGTGGGTGGCATCCTGGGACAAAACTGACCTAATTTGCCCGAAATGTTCAGCATAACAAGTGGCTTTCTATATAGTAGTATGTCATTGATGTCAGCTAGGACTGTATACCTTGTACATGTACTTGTAGAAAATAAAGATATTATTATATTATATTATTATTATCTATCATCATACATTGTAAAACATAATGTTTGAGTGAACACCAGGCATCCCACATATTTTACACTCTTTCTCTTGCTCTCTAACACTGCCGCCATATTCCCAGTAACATTTGTAGTATATAGACTGAGTTTTCCCAGGTTCTCTTTACTCTCCCGTATATAAAAGATGAATTTTTAATTTATCTTCATTTATTTTATATATATATATATATATATATATATATATATATATATATATATATATATATATATATATATATAGGGACAGCTGGGAGGGACTTATTCTCAGCTGTCGTATCTGAGCGCCTCTGCAAACATCCTTCTTCTTAAAGACAGACAAATGCATTCATGTCTATCTCACTTTCGTCATCTATGTAATATGTTACAAATAATAGTACTGATACATTGATGTATAAAATAGAAGATAAATTAGACTCCTCTTTAAAGGGTTTCATGAAATGTACAGACATTGCACTGCAACAAGACGTTTTTTAAGACGGCTTTCAACCTTCGACAAGTCCAGTATAGACTAATAATACTCGATGAATTAGTAGGGATAAGAGTTGAGGGCCAATTATTAATGTGAATTAAGGAATGTATAAAGGGCAGAACAAAAATATTGTTTTAGGGGAAGATGTTCAAAGGTGCAAAGAATTAAATTAGGCAGAGGAAACAGCACAACCCAGTGAGATGCCCCCAGCTCTGTCTTTTTTAATGCTGTAATGAACACGGTAGCCAAAATGAACTATGCTAATAGTGTGGCTGATGGAGGATAATGCTGATGATATATTGATTCAATCCCCGTGTTATGACAAAAAACTTGATTCAAAGTGCAGAGAAGTAGAATTTATTAATATCATTAGTGAAAACAAAAGGATTCTTACATGTTAAGAAAAACCGGAATATCAGATAACAGAAGATGATGTTGAGTGTTGTGTACCTTATTACTGGTATGTAGGTGTGTATGTAGGAAACAAACAGGAAAGACAAGATGATTGCTGAAAAAGTACTACGTAAATGAAAAAGAGATTTTATTATACATGTTTATTTTTCTACTCGTAAATCCATTCGGAATATACAAAACATTACTTTATTATATGAGCCTTTAAGAGAAACATGAATATTTGACAAACTCAGACTGATTTAGTTACTCTTAAATGGACAACACAGTTATATTCTCAGTGTCAGTCTTGTTCAGTTTTAACGCTAGTTATATTACAAGTAATATTTAAAATGTAATAATGTTAGAAAATAACAAAATATTAATAAAAGTTCACGTGGAAACCATGTCATGTTAACGTGGCAGGGAATGAGAGGTTGATGACTGGGCGGAAATAGAAACAAAAAAAATTAGAAAACAGGTCTGGAAAAACACCGCAACGAATTACAAGGAAAATTCAAATTAAGAATCAAGAGGACGAGTTCAGTAAGAGATGTGTACAGTGAACAGCGTACAGTGAACAGCGTACAGTGACTCTACTACACACGTTTGAACAGTGTAAGCACCAAGTAACTAATATTGACAGCAAGTTACAAAAATATCCAGGATTTGCTGCAGTTAGATAATGGTGTTTTGTAAAGGTAGTGATGCTTACAGATACGTACTCTTGAGAGTGAAGGCAGTGATTCTTGTAAATACTTAGATTCTAAAAGCAGTAGTCCTTGCACTTGAAAGTATCGAGGGTTCGATCCCCAGCAGTCGCATCATTATTTGCTTAAAAATCCACTCGTTCGTGGATGCATTAATATATATATATATATATATATATATATATATATTGTGTAATATGGGTAATTGGGAAGAAAAATCCTCCGTAAGCCATTCGTGTCATAAGAGGCGACTAAAATGCCGGGAGCAAGGGGCTAGTAACCCCTTCTCCTGTATAAATTACTAAATTTAAAAATAGATACTTTCGTTTTTCTTTTCGAGTCACCCCCCCCCCTCGGTGGGATACGACCGGATTGTTGAAAGAATATATACACAGCAGCAAATGATCTGAAGTAAGTAATTTTATTCAGATATACACAAATAGTTACATAGATTATCATACATATCATACATATGTGTACAGAACCCAGGATAACACAAAAAAATCAAGACAGGGTGACTTATTTCCATTGGGGTCCTTTTAATACCTTATTAATATGCTATAAAGAAGATAATATCTTATTATTATACTATAAAGGAGATATACTAGGAATAAGGTAAAATGAGTTATTTATATTTACATGTGTGTTAGCTAAAAAAAATAAAAAAAGAATAATATTAGTAGTTATAAACCCAGTTAACAGTGCTTATGATGATGATAATATTATATGCAAAATAGCTGAGAGAGGCAGCGTTCTCCATATTTGGGACAGATATGTACGCATAAGGACAAGGTCCGCCATTTTACTAGAGCACTGTCACCTTCAACTGTAAACACACCACCTCCAGTATTGTGAAACTTTTTCCTGGCGTTATGAAACACTAGGTGCTACATTAACATTAAATACCACACAATACAAACAAATATGTATACCTGGAGGGTGTTTCGGGGGGGTCAACGCCCCCGTGGCCCAGCCCATGACTAGGCTTGATGTGTGTAGTACAGTACGTGTAGTATGAGCACAGTCATATCCAGCTTCTCGCAACGAAATGCAGATGTGTGCTTATATGCATATAAGAGGATATGTATGTAAGATATGTGATATGGGTACATGGTACGGTGTTATTGTTTGGGTGAGTGACGCATGTACGCACGCACGTACGCTGCCGCACCCAGCCTCTGATTGGTCAACCTCGCCGCTGCACGCCAGATGTACGACACCTCCAGCCCTACACTATGTACATTGCTAGTAATTAACTTTGTTTAGTTACATGTACACATAGTTACACAAATTATATAAGTTACATAAGTAACTATGTGTAAATTACCTAGGATAACCCAAAAAAGGTCAGACAAAGTGACTTATTTCCACTGGTGTCCTTGATCTTATTTCCATTGGGGTCCTTGATCTTATTTCCATTGGTGCCCTAAGGGTCGTCCAGCGTCTGGGATACAACAGATAATCTGGTTTGATACCAGGAAGTACAACCTAGCTGCAGGTCCTTGGATCGAGAGCCAGTATAATGGTACTCCTCTTAGGTCTAACCATATAGAGGTAATAACTATAGATGGATATCTGTAGTTCACATTGTGATATATAATTCTTGAAATGAATTTCTAGGGGGCTTAATAATTCCGATCTTCCACTTGAAAACTTGTACTTTATGTAGGATCTATTGGCAAGTTTCATTAAGGTAGGCCTCTGAGTCGTGAAATTTTTTTTTGAAGAATAACAAGAATGCTACAGTGTCTATCTTAAACAGAATTTACATTTAAGTGAATAAATGAGAAAGATGATAAGAACATGAGAATATATGTGAGGCGCTTCATAAGTGAGCAACTTAACGAAGTTTATATAAGCAGACGGCAACTGGCCAGCCATTCAGTAATGGTGTATCAGTTGGTGGAGGTTGTACGTCGCTCCCGACTCTCCCGTCTAACAGGGAGTCTTCCCAGTGATCATGAAAGTTTACTGATTCTGCAAGGGAAATACATACATCATTGTTTGTAAAAATCATACCATAAGTTGTGTTAATCATTACCAAAGTGGAGAGTCTTGCAATGGTTATAAAGTGTAGGATCACATGGCTGTTGTGTTAAGGCGTATTTGAAGTCTACTGGCGTAGTAGCCTTCAGTGTACCACCACCTACCTTCCCTCCTGGCACCTACGACCTTCATCATGTGCTGAACAGGTGAGCTACTCACAACTAAAATTAGTAACAAATATATGCGCACACAAAATATACTCATGACAACTTGGAACTTTCGCCAAAAAAAGTTTCTTGACTTAAACGTAAAATTATCCAGGTAGGCATTATGTGTACAAGGAAATACACATATAGGAAAGAATCTAACAATAGGGAAAATGAAGGTCCTATTGACCTAGTTAAGTGGGTGGAATCTTAAGTTATTTATTTACGAGCATATGTACTGTTGCAACCTGATATATACGAGTTATGAATGAATAATAAGAACAGTCCTTCGGATTATAAACTCCGGAGGGTAAATAAACTAGAATAACCGGTGAGGGTTATTCCCCTTGGGATCTATTCGAAGTGAGCCGACTTGAACCATTTACAAAGACACTAACAAAAATAAGTGTTAGTGTGACTGTAAATGGTTCAAGTCGGACCGAAACGTCGTCGTAAGGTCCTCTCTTCTATGTGAGGGTTATTTGTGTTTTATTCGAGGTGCTCCTTCAGGATGCGACCCACGTCAGTCGACTAGCTCCTAGGTATTCACAGTATTTACTGATAGGTAACAGTGACAGCAGGTGTAGGTAGGTATAAGGTTTACAAGACAAGTGTTTCCTGACGTGGGTCTTAGTCATATGGATGACCCACAGCTGGAGCTTTTGGTCATCTGACCGAGGCCTTCACTGTATGACTCTGGTAGATTTAGCTCTCCCTTTTGATTATAATAATAATGACCGAGGCCTTCCGCTGGCTTACCTCTCCACCCCTTTATAAATTATGGCTATGATTATATTTTTTTGTTGACAGCAGGTGTTGAAAGACCTGTCCATATGTAACGCTTCTCTTAAGATCCATCCTCGGTTGTACCACGATTGTGTGGAAATAAAGATAGCTCACAGCAGCGCATGTCTTACTACTTTACTTGTCGCTGTTGTATAATATACAATTGTTATAATGATAAAATTGTATGTAGCTTTATAGATCCCATTTAATTTGAAGAATAAGAAGAGTTGGCCAGAGAGTCAGCCTATAGCGAAAGTGGATGTTAAGTAAAAGGACACAAATGCAACTAATGTGACATTTTATTGTGGCAACGTTTCGCTCTCCAGGAGCTTTCTCAAGCCGCTTGTAACGGCTTGAGAAAGCTCCTGGAGAGCGAAACGTTGCCACAATAAAATGTCACATTAGTTGCATTTGTGTCCTTTTACTTAACATATTGTCGGTAATTCTACCAATATTATTACAAAGTGGATGTATTGAGAACTTTGGAATTTAAACAAATTGATTATATTTTGAAAATTATGTCATACATGCCCAACATTCGTGTTCTAAGATTGTATTTAAACATTATGATATGTATCATTATATTAACAGTATGCATTATCAACATTTAGATGACTAACACACGTATGCAACCTTTGTGTATTTGTATTACAGAAAAAAATTCTACACTTCAGTATCATCTGTGGCTCTAATTGAGGACCCTCGTCCTCGGAGACGAGCATACATAAACTTCGTTTTAGGAAAAATCCATAGATTTTTTCTCAGAGCTATTTTTCTTTCCCTACCATCCCTATATATATATATATATATATATATATATATATATATATATATATATATATATATATATATATATATATTTATTCGATAACCCACATGGAAACAGAAACACAGAAGATTAATTGGTCTGTATATTTCGACCCCCGTCTGGGGTCTTCTTCAGCAGAAGGGGATCGAAATATACAGACCAGTTAATCTTTGTGTTTCTGTCTCCGTGTAAGTTATCATTGACAAGTGTTCATTACACTTTAATTATCCATATATTTATCTGTTAATTTTATAAAATCTTCATTTAAATGATACATGGAACATACGTTTACATTTTAATGAGTACAGGTGTTGCGGAATTTACATTTATGTATAATTGGAAATAAGTCACTTTCTCTGACCTTTTTTTTGCGGGGGGGGGGGCTAAACTAGGTAATTTACACATGTTACTATGTATTATAATTTGTGTAACTGTATTTACGTATACCTGTACATAAAGAAACTTACGTACACAAATTTAACTTGTGGTACACCTCGAACTCCTCAGTCGCTGGACGGGAACCCAAGACGCAGCTGTCTCCAATATATTTGCCACCTCTGTATTCGACTGAAGAAGCCTGTTGCGCAGGCGAAACGTTTCGGCAATAAAGATACTCAGTTGTTGTACGTGTGTCTTATTCATCCATAAATGATTTGGCATAGATACTCGTGCACACCATCTACGTTCTTCAACATGCTAGGATTGTGAAATACGTGTAGTAATAATGGCAGAATTAACGACAAAATGTTAGGTAAATGGGCACAGATACAACTAATGTGGCAACAAGTTTAGCGCTTCCCATGAGTATCAGTATCGGATAATTTTGAAGGTATCGTCACCGGTATCGACCTCAAATTGAGTGTTAGTATCGGTGTCCTTATCTGTGGTATCACCTAATTTTGATGGTATCGATATCGGCAAAAAGTTTGGTATCGTTCCATCCCTAATTAAGTACATATAATGATCTTCCATGATTGAAACTCCTATTCCCAGCCAGGACCTCCAAGAGAAATCTTTGCAAGGTGGAACAAAGCTGCTTTGGGGCCATCCCTGGGGGGCAGGCTAAGGGCCCCACAGTCTAAGGGAATTTTACATAAGTATTTTTTTCTAAATAAACTAAAAATAGTTGAAATACCAAAAAAAAAAAAATAATAAAACGTCTATGGCTAAGGTGCCCTTTCAGAACTTTACAGCCGGGCCCCGGAATAATGTACTGGCTTAACCCCCCCCCCTCTCAGGCCCCGTTCCCATGTACTATAACCTTCACGGATTTAGCGCTTCCCCGCTGTATAGCCCCTACTAATTTAATAATAGTGGAAATTCTGGAGATCACTGTATGTATAGCATGACTAGAATGCAGAGAATGAAGAATAAACGCCTTAGAGGAGGACGTGGCGATGTGAAAGCTATATTTGGGAAGGAAACAGTTAAGATGATTTGACCATGTAGAAATATAACACAGGAGACAGTAGAAGTATTCTTCATTGTTATACAGAGGAGTATAACACTGGGGATAGTAGGATTATTACTCAGTGTAATGCAGAGAAATATAACACTGGAGACAGTGGGAGTATTCCTCAGTGTAATACAGGAGAATGTAACAATGGGGACAGTAAAAGTATGTATCCTAGTCATCAAATTGTTGATATTGTGTACCATCTATAAGCGGTATTGTGTACCATCTATAAGCGGTATTGTGTACCATCTATAAGCGGTATTGTGTACCATCTATAAGCGGTATTGTGTACCATCTATAAGCGGTATTGTGTACCATCTATAAGCGGTATTGTGTACCATCTATAAGCGGTATTGTGTACCATCTATAAGCGGTATTGTGTACCATCTATAAGCGGTATTGTGTACCATCTATAAGCGCTATTGTGTACCATCTATAAGCAGTATTGTGTATCATCTATAAGCGGTATTGTGTACCATCTATAAGCGGAATTGTGTACCATCTATAAGTGGTATTGTGTACCATCTATAAGCGGTATTGTGTACCATCTATAAGCGGCATTGTGTACCATCTATAAGCGGCATTGTGTACCATCTATAAGCGGTATTGTGTACCATCTATAAGCGGTATTGTGTACCATCTATAAGCGGTATTGTGTACCATCTATAAGCGGTATTGTGTACCATCTATAAGAGGCATTGTGTACCATCTATAAGCGGTATTGTGTATCGCCTATAATAAAGGAAGAATAGAGTATCCTAAGTCCCTTGGATGAAGATGCTTTTGGCAACATTAGGCCCCTCCTTGAAGGGCCTCCAGTCAGGAGCGAGTGTTGGTCAATCCCATAATGATGATAATAGTTAAGAACATTTATAATGAGATTAAATCCAGGATGGGCGGGTGTGGCGGAGATTTAATTTCAAATATATTATGTAACGTGTACCATGGTAGCCCAGCCTGGCGCCACCACTGATTATAGTCGTTGGGAAGCTCTAAACCCGTAAGGATCATACAGTGCCTAGTAACCATGAGTGACAAAAGTTCTTTTTAACTTTTTCCGTTTTTTCCGCCTACCTAGTTGCCAAACGTATGATGGCCGTTATTTTTTTTAAACACGCTTTCACATGGCTATGTAACTTACCTTAACTCAGCCTCAATTAACTTAAAGTAACTTAAATTATTGGCGATAGGTAGCATTTGTAAACGAGAAGAAACAGTCGGTTAATTAATGAAGTATAAAGCCTATCTGGTACACAAGGGTCACCTGCTCACATAAATAATACCTTGAATAGGGATCAAAGTTAACTTTCAGCATATATACACTGAGAGATACATACCTCTTGGTGTATATGGGCACCGTGTTAGGAAATTGGAGTAATCAGATGATGGTAGGCTTGGGCAGGGCGCTTACATACGTCTGTGAGAGTATATAGATAGACTGTATAGGCAGGATACGTTAAACTACGCAGGTGCACTCGCTATTCTTGCTTCGCTCTACGCCAGATGTGTCGTCGACACACTTCATTTGACACGAGCCCTTTACAGTTTTTATGGTGGTGACTGTTCAGCGCCCGGTACCGGCTGTTCAGCGCCCAATAGCGGTTCAGCGATCGTTAACAGCTGTTCAGCCTCCGGTACCGGCTGTTCAGCGCAGTTAGCGGTTGTTTAGCGCCTTTAGTAACGGCTGTTCAATCTTTAGTAACAATTATTCAGCGCTCGTCAACGGCTCTTCAGCACATAGTAACGGCTCTTCAGCGCACAGTAACGGCTCTTCAGCGCACAGTAACGGCTCTTCAGCGCATAGTAACGGCTCTTAATTAACGCATACGAACGGCTCTTCAGCGCACAGTAACTGCTCTTCAGCGCACATAGAAATGGCTCTTCGACGCATAATAATGGCTCTTCAGCGCATAGTAACAGCTGTCCAGTGCCCAGTAACTGCTTGACTGGTGGCACACAGGTGACTTGCAGCCTTAATGATCCTCATGTAGTGTAGTAGCTAGGTTTTAAACCTAACCATAATCATAACCCAGTAACACGCAGGTGTCATTTATCGCTGACCTGTTTATAGTTTTCTCACTCGTGGACCTGCCTTGGGTTAGGCCTCCCTTTTGATTGCATGATCGACCAGGCTGTTGCTGAATATAATAATGGTATACAGTACCGATAAGTAGATAAGTAAGACACGCGTGCAGCATTCTCCTGCACAGGCTTCTTCGGTCGAATAATACAGAGGATGCAACTGTGGAGACATCAGCAGTGAAGAGGTAAAGATGATGTGGTCAGTCCTTCAAGGCTGATGGACTGATCTCTTCACTGCTGATGTCTCCATATTTGCAACCTCTGTATTCGACTGATGAAGCCTATTGTGTAGGCGAAACGTTCCGGAATAAAGACACCTAACTGTGGCACATGACGTAAAAACTGTTGCTGTTGGCGGCGCGCTTGTTAGCCTTGTCAGAAGAAAAACATTCAACACTGAGGAAAACTAGGTATTTTTGCGCTTCCCCTCATAATAATAATAATAATAATAATAATAATTTTAGGAAAAGTTTTCCATAACGGCTCTACGAGCACAAGTTTGAATGACGATAATTATCAAAAGCATCGGGATGCGCTAAACCCGTGGTGCCTGGGAAATAGGTCATCATCAGCTTTTATCTGAGGAACGGAAAGGTAGCTCCAATTATCTGGATCAAGAGCATTTCACCGGCATCAAGGCACCCTCCTTGAATCGTGAATGATCGTGATTATACCGAGGGTAAACGTTTTAGCAGATAGTGTACTGTTGTGTACAACTCAAGGTGCGAGTTGGCTCAACTGTTATTACGTCGACATAAAGGTAACTTTACTATGTCATGGAGATATGGGCCAGCGGACTGTCAACAGCAACAGTTTGGTTGAACAGACAATCAACAGATAAAGAACAAAAAGGCACAATACCGTGACTGGAACAATACACAAATAATCCGCACACAGGAGAAACTTATGACGACGTTTCGGTCCGTCTTGGACCATTTACAAAATCACAAGTCACAATAGATAAGTCTGACGGCAGGCTACTTTTTTTTTGAGATTTTTTACGCTTTATTAGGAAAGTTATTTTTTTCTATTAAAAGATATTTTTGGCGCGGTAGCATTAATTTATAATAAAAATTGCCTATTTTTTTCATATTTCATGTAAATAAAATAGGATAGAAAAACTCTGGAAACTGAACACAGGAGTCTAGGTAGCCTAGTAAATTCTGCCCGAAAATACTGTCGTGTCGTGTTGTTAAAATAATTATAAGAGGAGGAAGCTATTTATTGCGAGGAATTTCACCTGAGTTTCTATTGTGTTAGATGCAGGAAGTAATAAAATAAATTACGCACACATGAAGTCCATTATTGTGTAGTACCTGTAGCCGATTTCAAGGATTTTCCTAACTTTACGCCCATTAACGTTCCTTGGAGTTAACATTAAAGCGCAAAGTTATAGTTGTGTACTGTATGTATTCCCTTACTGACAGACTGCTGCTTCAGTGTGGGGGACTACTTGACCATAAGATTAGATTTTCCTGCCAAAATTTCTGATTTATTGTGCACCCTATGCACATCTTGAGAACAGCAGTAGCTAGTTCATTGTACACCTTATATACATACTGTGGACACACGAGAATGAACACTGCAGTTCATGGACGGTAGCGGATAGTTTATTGTGTTGCCTATGTCCATTGTGTGAAGGATAGTTGCTAGTTTATTGTGTAATCCATGTCCATCATGTGGAGGGTAGCGCCAGGGCTAACAGGAGCACAGTCTGGACGGTAATATATGGAGCTCATGAAAATTATAGTAAACAAAACGGTGTTCACAAATAAAATATTTATCGTCCTTAAAATACAAACTAAAAACTCCATCTAGTAGTTGGCCCTTATAGTTGAAACGTTCACTACCTGTTGTCTGCCTGGTGATTTTTGCGTAGATCAGCGGCCCCAGTCTCATGCAAGGTTTCAGAGTCGAAAGTCTGTTTAGTTAAATTGTTAGTACTTGCGACACGCATTCCGACGAAAGCACAGTAGCCTGGCTGTTAAGAAACAGGGCTGTTCGTAATTTCCCTTATGCTTGGAAAATGGCGGAGCCGACAAATGGTAAAAAATTATATCGAAAGACCTGTTTTTTTTTTATTACGACACTACAGTAATAACCAGTACACTAAAAACTCATTAAATGTAAGGAAACAAAGACTCTTCAACGCGTTTCCTTTATACATAAGAGAAGTTACCAACAACACCCCTGACTGTCTTCAAGAGGGAATTTGATAAGCTCCTTAAGTCATTTCCTAATCAGACCGGCTGTGGTGCATACATTGGACAGCGTGCGGCTGGCACTAACAGCCTGGTTGATCAAGTCAGCAGCCTGGAGGCTTGGTCTGGGAGCAGGCCTCAGGGGCGGTGATGTCCGAAATCATCTCAAGGTAACCCCAAGGTAAGGTAGCAACATGAGACTTTTTTTTATTATATTTCACCCAAGTAAGGTTTTGTCAGGTAGCTACTTGAAATATCAAGACAAACGACAAATATATAGAACTGAGAAGTGGTCAAGTCGGGTGGTGGGCGAGGCTGAGTTGAATGGAAGTTGAAACGTCTCATTGGCTGTACAGGTGGTGAGGTGACCTGTCAGGTGTAGGCGAGGTCAGAGGTCGAGTCAGGTGATGGTCCCGCGGCACCCTGAGGCCAGGTAACACTGGGTGTGTTCAAGAGTGAGAAGTCAGGTCCTAGTAATTTGTGCCTCTTGTGTTATTCTAGAATAGCTTTAGCGAAGGTTTTGCCGACGTGCACATACCTCTGTTCTGTGTGATGATGTGAGAGACATGTTTAGCCGCTGATTCCAGGCATAACTGCCTCTCTCTTTTCTTGGTACATGAGATGCTCTTGCTTGAAGTTCATGAGATGAGCACATGTGTTCATGTGTACCACACATGTGGTTGGGTGTTCAAGTCTCTAGATGTTTCTCTTATGTAAACGCCATCGTACCCCTACACGGGAGTCAGTACAATACAACTTTATATCTTTTCTGCGGTATACAAAACGTATTTTTGTCTACAAAACGTAGTTTTGTATACAAAAACGTAGTTTTGTATACCACTAACATGCTGTGCATTTCGGGCAGATATTGTATAACTGCACTGGCTGTGTTCTTGACAGGATGAGGTGTCAGAGGAAGTTCTTTAATAGTTTTTCTGGTCAACAGCAACTCCATTGTCAGGTGCACGGAGAGTAGGGGTATTGGAAATTGTTGTTTATCCTGTGGGTAGAATCACCCTGCGATTAATGGTAGTATTATGCATGGGATTTGAAAATACGTTAAGGGACTTTAATCTTGCAGATAACGTATTTAGGCAGCCAAAGCAGGTTTCTTTTTGCTTCCCATCATTATTATCATCATCAAAATAATAATAATAATGACACAGACCTCGCACATTATTGAAATATTTGAAAGAGTGTATGCTGAGAAAGTTAACTAAACATTATCTCACGAGTGCGCTGGACAAAGAGTATCATGACAACAACTTACATAGATCTCAGGAAAGTCTTCAACAAGTGATTATAATAGTGTACACAATTATATATTTTTTGTATTTGTCTCGTATTTGCGTGCCTCTGGAAGGACAGTGTTAGTGTGAATGATGGTGAAAGTGTTTCTTTTTCGGGTCACCCTGCCTCGGTGAGAGACGGCCAGTGTGTTAAAATCTGACTATAAACCATGACACTATATTCCTCTTAACAGATAGTACTATAATTTTTATGAGTGGCATCAGTGGACACAGCAAACCTCCAAGTCCATGTAAACTCCGGCCATCCAGTAGGTCGCAAAAAACAATGATATTTAAGATATTTCACCAAGACAAATTTAAGCTTCGTTATGAAAAATAAATAATAAATAAAAATCGAGTTACTGTAATAGAAAATGTAATGACGCCATCCTATAAACGGAAGGAAAACGTAAGAGGCCAGAGGGTATCCATACCGATATAGCTGTTACAGTTCCCGTCAGCGGGGCGCCATAATGTTCATGAATTACAATCACTCCTCTTCCTCGGATCAAAAGTTACTGTCTCCTACTCTCCAGGAAATGTATGGCATTTGCAGGTTTAACGTTTCCCTATTAATATAATAATAATGCTACGTTACAAGCTGGGTTTTAGGCTGCCGGTGATCCCAGCATCGGTATTTATAGGCAAGGTCAGCTAAGGTACGTTACAGCGTGAACGAACGTACGTTACAACGTTACGTTACAGCGTCGGTGATCGTACGTTACAAAGACAGAAATAAAACTATATGCTGATGCTTCGTAGTAGTCTTTTTCTAGGCTAATTAGGTTGTGCTGGAAACAGCGAGTACATCAACGTGTACCACTGGACACGTGTTGAAGTGTATTTAAATATTGCATAATGCGGTGACCTTGTGTATTCTTCCAGTATTGCATTGTGAATATTATTCTATGTGGTTTATGTCAAGGAGGTGGCGCCTTGATGCTGGTGAAAGTGTATTGATAATAACACTATGCGGTTTATGGCATTTTGTTGCGAAGACGTTTCCTCCACCAGGTCGACGAAACGTCTTGTCAGTAAACCGCATGTAGTGGCCTATTAACATGCTTGTTGGTATAATCTACTATTGATATATAAGACTCCTGATGCAGGGAATGGGAGATACCCGTACTTTCTTTATATCAAATTTGTTACCCCTATTCCTCAGGCGCTGTATGACAACAACAGTTAGGATGGGTAAGATTTGTCAGGAAATAGGACAAGTGTTTCCTGACGCGGGTCTTAGTCATATGATGACCCGCCGCTGGAGCTTTTGGTCATATGACCAAGGCCTTCCAGGTTTACAGGTCCACTTTTTAAAAAATTATGGTTATGATTATAACTATTTCATAGTAATGACAACAACGGGTTGAGCTCTTACTCATGGACATAATCTGGTAGTACACGATACATGTGACACACCAGTATATTAAACACTCCAGAAACATTTTATTCTACAGTTGACATCGTTCACAAACAATGCAAACAGTCCAGCTTTAGAGGTAATTTATTCGTTAGAAAAAATCTGACGTATTTATGTCTAAACTTGTAATTGTGTTTGTTGACGGGATATTTTATATAGATTCCTTTAAAATAATGACAACGAAATATATTCGCTATGGAATGGTTGATATCGCGAACAATATATTGCTCAGAGTAACATTAATGGCAAAAGTTTTGATTGACTTGCAACGTTTGATATTGCAACTAAATTACAGCTTACCCGAGCCTAGCAGTCGCCACTTTCTACTTACCAAGTGTTTCTGAAAGATTAAAAGCGATGAATTCTAATCTTCGCATTATCTGTTATTAATAGCTGTGGTATGGGAGTACATGGGAAAGAGATATCAAGACCGTAACAGATAACAGTGTTTGTCTGCCGGCAACACCATGTTACTTACGCAGCTTTTGTTACATATATTTTCATGAAAACTGAACTCATATGCCGATATTAAAAACAACAAAATAGGTAACTTTTCAACATTAGTTCATGAAGCGCACGTGGAAATTTTTAAGGAAAGTAAGAAACGTTGAATCTAATCGTATTAATTACCGTATTTTCCTGCATATAAGGCGCATGACAGACGTATCATAACGGTAAATCAGTGATCATATTCAAGGGTTAATTACACTCTTACTTTAATCTAAAGCGTAACCCACAGCCTACCCTTGACCCTGATCTTAAGCATATAAGGCGCAAGGGTGATTTTCCAAGACTGGGAAAAAAGGTGCGCCTTATATGCTGGAAAATACGTTACTACCAGCTACAACATTTATCACTGCCACCACGTTTAGTAACGATTAGTAATATTTCTGAGAAGTATCATCCCCTCAAGGGAGGTTCCTTGGTGCTGGTAAGGGGTTATTGATACAAGGAAATTTAACCTGTTATCTCCTTTGAATCGTATCTCCTTCCTTGAATCGTATTTAATTGCATTTTCCAAGGTGCCGTACGCTCTATTACCTTATCGCTTCCCTCAAGTATAATAATAATAGTAATAATGATACTAATTATAATAATAATAAAAGTAATAGTAATAATGAGGGGGGAAGGGGGTATGATAGAGCGGCCAGACACTAGAGTCAGCTGAGAAAGTTACGTGTCCCTCCCACCTTCTTTCCCCCAGCCAGAGATAAACATTATATTCAGAATCAGTGAGTGATAATCATGGGATCAATACTGAGATTAAGTTGGTTGATTTATTGGGTTTTAAAGCCTGTCGACTACACGAAGACCATTAAATCTGAATGTAACCTGTATTCTGGCAGTCAAGGGTGCTTTCTGGCAGTCAAGGGTGCTTTCTGGCAGTCAAGGGGTGCTTTCAGTCCTAAAGTGAGTTAACTTGTGGTGTCTATACACTGAGCTCTGGCATACCTCTCGGAATATATAACTTTAGGACCAAGTATGTCCGTCCCTCACGTTAAAGAGCACTTGTCAAGTTATGGGCCGATGAGGGATTAGATACATTTGCAACACCTGAGTATCCTTATTTGTAGACCTTTTGTCATTCTATGGCTTTATCAGTTTAATACGGAGATGATATGCGAATACAGTTAAAGATGAGGTAATCAGTCCCTCAGGTGGAAGCTGGTGTTTATCACATTAGTCTTGATGAATATCTCATAGCAAGTGGAAGTTTCCTTGTTTAACAACACATTTACCACTCTCTTACCTTAGTGACAGGTGGTGGTTGAGCAATACAGTGATCACTTCCCACAGTGCTTCTTGATTTTCAATGTATTACTTAACATCTCCGCAGTTCATCTACATTTAAATGTATGTTAATATATGAGATGACGGAACTTTCTTGTGTACGTTTTTTTAATTTGACTAACGATGTATCTCGGTATGGATAACTTTTAGGTTATTTTGTGTTTTCAAGTTTTAGTTAGAGCAATGATTGCAGAATTATCAAAATATGCAGATTCATTTAGTTCATTCCGTTTTAGTATTATGCTTCGTGAGTTAATACAGAAAAAAGCTTAATATTTGTGTTTGATTTAGTTTGGTCCAGATAATCCAATTTTTGAACCAGTCTTGTGAGTTTTAATTTAGCTTAGTAAGGTAGCACGTATATTCATGCTGATCGCTCCATCATATTTTAGATCTGTTATCTTTGGCAGTGCGCGATAAATCTTCACTCATCACTGTTGACATTACTAAGCACGTTGTAAAACACACGTATCTGAGTGAGACCTTTTTATTAGTCATTTTGATTAGCTTTTTTTTTTATCTGTTCGGTTTCGAGGGATTTTCTACCCCCCTTTCCTCCACAGCCTGGTATGAGGCCAGGCTTATATCTTAATCGTCTGGTCAACCAGGCCGTTTGTGCTAGCGGCTCGTAACCTCACATAGCCATCGCTACCCGGCTGATCCAACACTTATAGACGGCAGTGTTTAATAGGCTTTATCAAGCCTATTTAGGGCAATACGTCTACTACTACTATTATAACTACTGCTACTACAACTGCTGCTGCTATTACAACACCTACTACTATACTATAACTACTACTACTGCAACTACTACTACTGCTGCTACTACAACTATTGCTAAAACAACTATTGCTACTACTACTACAACTACTTACTACTACTAATACTATCACCACCACGTTTTCCATCTATCCCTTCTTACGGGTCTTGTGGTGTTCTTTGCTTATTCTCGCTCACTTGTCACTTGACAATGATCCAAGATGAAGCGAAACGTCATCTTAACTTTCTTTTCATTAGTTTTTTTGTTTTGTTTTGGTGTGTGTCGCGTCACCGGCTCACTGAGGTCACAGTAAGAAAAAACGTCGTTTGTTAAGGAAGATGTGTTTGTGTTTAGGAAGACGTGTTGTTTTGTGACACCAACGTAGGTTTAGCGCTAACCCCGGTGTATATTTATATAATTGCGAAACACAACTGCATCAGGTTGTCAAGAGCAAAAGTCACAATACTGGAACAATACACAAATAACCAGCACATAGCAAACTAGTTAACTAGTTAATAAAGAATGTCTAATTAATTGATGGTGCAAGTCGGTCCGAAACGTCATTATAAGTCTCATTCTGCTATGTGCGGGTTAATTGTATATTGTACCTGGTACCTAGGCTCCTACACTTAAACATGTTGAGATGTACTTCAGTACTCTCTAGGACTTAGGTGAGGAGGGGGAGCTTAGATACTGATGTGTATGATACATCATACATACATTGTTATAGTTATCATCAGAGATAACTTGTCTGAGGGAATTTTTTGTCAAAGGCACTTGTCGATCAGACACTTGGCTTGGCTTGTTGTGTGTGTGTGCGTGTGTGTGTGCGATATATCATAGATTATTATATAGTTATCATCAGAGATAACTACTGTGAGGAATGATAACTGTGTGTGTGACTGAGATATAAGGAAGATAACTGCATGCATTCAACCTGTGTACCAGATAATGTGACATAATTATGTCCTATTTATGATAAATCATTTATTAATGTCCCTCTCTCCCCTCCCCTCCCCTCCCCTCGAGGGAGGTGTCTGGATGTCGGTGAGGGAAGGTTCTTGATTCAGGGAATTGAACCTGTCCTCCTTCCTTGAACCTAGTCAGATTTCCTCCCTCTCCCCAGGCGCAATAATAATAATAATAATAATAATAATAATAATAACAACAACAATGATAATAATAATATCAACAATAACTATAATAATAATAACAGCAGCAACGATAATAATAATAGCAATAACAATAATAATGGTAATAACAGCAGTAATAATAGCAATAGCAACAACAATAATAATAATAATTATAACAATAACAGTAACAATAACAATAATAATAATAATACCAACAATAGCTGTAATAATAATAACAATTAATGATAACAACAATAATAATAACAATAACAGTTATAATGTCCTTGTTATTGTTCTTGTAGTCATGATTAGTTGATTTATATTTATATTTGTAAAGTTTATTATTATTTTATTCACGGAGAAGCGCTAAACCCACACGTAGCTAGGTAGTGCCTGGGGACTGAGAGGTAATCAGGTTTGATCCAAGGCAGGGGAAGAATGCTCTAATACAGTGACTCAAGAGCACGTCACTAGCACCTACGACCCCCTTCCTCTTGAGAGGCCTATTATTATTATTATTATTGCTATTATTTTATTATTATTATTTTATTATAATTATTATTATTTTATCATTATTATTATTTTATAATAATTATTATTATTTTATAATTATTATTTTATTATAATTATTATTTTATTATAATTAGTATTAGTATTTATTTTAATTATTATTATTGTTAGTAGTAGGATGTGGAAGCGCTAAATCAGTAGGAGTTAGCGCCTGGAGGATGGGAGGCAAAAATTTCGACTCATACATGTGCGGCCAGCAGTAACAGCCTGGTTGATCAGACCCTGATCCACCACGAGGCCTGGTCTCAGACCGGGCCGCGGGGGCGTTGACCCCCGAAACCCTCTCCAGGTATACTTATGCACACATGTATATACAAATATGAGGGAAGTGGGTGAATTAGGACTGTTAGTGATGTAGATGAGTGAGGTAGGTTAGTGAGGTAAAGTGTTAGGGGAGTAGTGAGGTTAATTATCCGCTCTAACAAGGTGGTTAGTGACGTGTTAATGACTTGTTAACCAGCTACTTACCTGCTGGTTATTTATTATAACCTCATTGGCTCGACTTAATTAATGGCATCTTGTACTAAACACTAATTATTCTTGCATTTTTTAAAGGCGCATTTGTTGTAAGTCATCTCCCTTCCGGGAAAGGACGAAGAGGGTCTTCATAGGAATTAAAGTTCTTCCCAATTTTCCAAAATACAAAAACAAAAAGAAAGTCTGTTGTAGTTTTGAAAATAGTAATGTCGATTTTTAGAGTGTGTTGCAGATTGTATTGCGTCTCAACTGGTGTGTAATGTGTGTTGTTATTAATATGCTGGCACAAGACAGGGATACAATCAACGGTATATTAGTATGTTGGTGGTCACCTGTTA